>MJUT01011525.1:676697-705057 GCA_002080005.1 Gigantidas platifrons
AATGGTACAGCCCTGAAAAGAATCTGCAATTACCTTTTGTTAGTTCTTGTACCACCAGAAACGTCCCACGAAATGATATTTGTTTTCGTATTGTACGACCAGATGTCATATTTTCCACTGTAATAGCATCATATACCATTATGTGTACAAGGGAATATTTCACAGGGCCACAGAAAATCAAAAATTCATCCAATTGATGTCCTTGTCAGTATGAATAACTTCAAAGAAATAAAGCATGTAATGTCAATAAATAAAAAACTAAATTATTTAATTAATGACCTTGACCTTTGACCTAATGACCACAAAATAAATAGGGTTCTTCTCCTTCCACAGGGGATCATGTGGCCGTTTGGTAAAGATCCGATATACAGAACTAAAGTTATTGTGCGGAAACTTGTGTGGACGCCCGCCTGCCCGCCATACCCAATCACATAATACGGTCCGTCTCGAGACAGGCGTATAAANCAAACATAGCCACACCTATAACAACAACATCTGTATCAGAACTTACTATGTTAATTGACTTGCTACCACCTGTTGCTGTATGTTTTGTATGCAGTTCGAGTGTCAGCTTCCTCATGGTTGCAAGGTGCTATAAAGTCGGTATATATAGCTTTGTTGCTGACAACATTTTCTTCCTTAGTAACGACGATAGTTGCATCTGTATTCATCGATACAATTTTGTCTGCTAAAAAAACAAAAAGTTCGGTTTTGTATTCGTCACACCGACGAAAAGTGTTCCATGACTTCGGTGGTCTAGTGTTTCCGGTCACTTTTCGTCTAGATCCTATGCCGCGCGTTCTTCTAGTTTCGCCATTTAGACTATCGTCATAGTAAACATCGAAGACAGCATCTACCCTCAAATGGCTTTGTGCAAGAGATTTGATGTGCGGAGGGATAATGTCATTGGCATAATCATCAAAGGTCCGACTTTGTCCATGTTGTTTCGAATAGACTAATGATGCACCGTCAATAACCAATAACGTTCGGGAATCAGAGAATGTTGACGAAACTGGATGCTGAAAAACAGATATACCGGTACCATGAAATGAAGTTGTTGTTGTTGTTGCAGAAGGATTATGATCTATGTTGTCAACTGTAGACGTTGTGAATAAACCTGTTTGCAAAATGGCTTGATAAACAATGCCGTGTTCCATAAATTGACTAAGAACAGATTCCCCAAGCTGAGTAGATATTTCCAACACTCGGTCATATGAGATGCAAATGCCATGCTGAAACAAGGCGTCTATCAGTTGCTGCTTTCTTGTCTTTGCATACAAGAGAAGACCTACATATATAGCAAATGGTGGTTCGCGGTCATTTGAATGCCTCGAGTGTTCACTTGTGTTTTTGGTCCCTTTTTGTGATTGATGAAGTACAAAAGTTGTGCTATAGCAAAATCTGACTTTGCTAGACCATTTTCTATTTGAGACTTAATATCAGGTCCGTGTTCAATCATTGACACGAGTTCAACTAAGCAACGTGGAACAGAATCAACGACAGAACCTCTATCAAAATGACCAGATAATTTATTTTGTTCAGCGAATATTTCTCTGTGGACAATTTCACTTGCTTTAGCATGGCATCAATATAGTCACAGGCAGAAACAAGTGCTGGTCCAACATCTTTTTCAAAATCCAGTAAAACCTCTCCTCCTTTGTGAAATGGTTTTAGCTCTGGGATTTTTGACAGCAATTTATTTTTCAGACGTGTTCTGTTGAATGTCGAATTAGTTTCAAACTGTTTAAGTCTGGATTCGTATAAATTGCACAGGTCAGCTAGTTTAAATACCATACCTCCTGTACTTCCGCGTTGTGTTTCCACTACGTGAATCACTCCACAAAAACAATCTGATTGATTTCACCTTCGGCGTCTGCATCTTCTGTCATCGATTGTTTCATCCTTAAATGAGCTCTTTCCTTGTTGTACAACGATGTTAGATATGCCTCATGATACTTTAGCTCTTGTGCCACAGCATCTCCTGCGCTTAATGTTGCCAAAAGTTTTTTATTTTGCAAGTTCTGTGCACACTGATGGAGTCTTGTGTTGAGTTGCACCGTCATAGCTTCACGGAGTTCAGAACGCGATGCTTGTTTCTCACAGATGAAACATTCTTCAAGATGTAATGATCGCTCTTCTGTTGGTGCAGTCGAACTTTGTCTTGTAAATTTGAATGACGATGGTACATCGGAAAGGCTCGTATCGGGAGGCTGATGTCCCTTGTGGGCTCTTTGAAGTTGTGTGTTATTGAACATCAGCCTGCATGACTCATGATATTTTGTCTCGTTTTTTTTATCAAAGCAGCCTCTATTCCATCTCCTGCGTCGATTCGACATTTATTGAGAGGAATTAGCATTTCGTTGATTTTGGCAAACTCGGGAATATTGTTTGACAAGGTTCTGTATCCTGATTTTGCCAAATCAATTTTCATTGGATGTGATTTGAGTGCCTCATGTTTGTCTTCCTGTCAAATAAAACACTTCCACCAATCTGTGCTCTGCTTTTCCTGAGCAGACAAAGAAAGCCGAATTCTTTTTGACATAGTAACCAATAATCAAAAACAAAAATATGAAAAACAAATAGACAAACACAATTGAATAAAGAAATGAATTGGTAATATATTTTAGACGATATCTCAAATATTAAATTGAAAGGCCGAGGGATTATCATTTTACCACCTACAACTTACACACATTTTTGTATGGGATACAACTGGGTTCGATGATGGAATTCATACACCCAGTCCGATCGGTCATCCAGTGTTATTCAACTCTCGTGCGATCTGTACACCATCCGAGGAACTAAAGCCCCGTCTCTCTTTGCTCGGCTCTCCCGCGTTGGCACACTCGGTCAATTCGGATACGACATCACGACCTTCTACGGGGCGGATCGTGATGTATTTGGGAGACTTTGCTTTAAAATAAAACAAAGCTATCACTGAACCCCATGCCGAGTTTCACGGTAATAAATTGCTCCATTGTGCCATCGTAGTGTTTGGAATTTATTCTTTTATTAATTCACAAGTAGAAATCGATATATTTCAGACCTGAAATGCATTATAAGAAAGTCATTTTGCCTTTTTTTTAAGCAGGATGATTAAAATATCTTGTACAAAGCTTAGTTATACAAAAATATACCACAAAACGGCCAAACACTGATAAATATGACAGTAAATAGACAGTACGTGAAGCCAGGCAGTATGAAAATGTCGCCATTTTGTTTTAGCGGCAGCCATATTGAAAATGGCGGAAATCGCGATGGCCAATGATGATTTTAGAAACAGTATTATCTGACAGATATTTGTGCCAGATTTCATGTTTGTCTCCACAAGTGAAATATTTTGGTGAATTTTTGATGTTAGCCGCTACACTATATACATAAGTGACTATTATATAAATATAATACGGAATTCAATATCAATGTACTAATTTAATTGCTAGTTGGACCTACTGGTTGTTCTAACAAATTGTATATTTCTAGCAAAGTAAACCTGCCTCAAAGTGTGAACTATTATTAGGTCATAAAAAACCTAACGTATCAAATATTCACTCTGCGGGTGATTATGAAATATATCATTATTTCAGCTTAATTTAAAGTTAATATTAATCCATTATTGTGGACGTTCATTTGATATGGGCATTTCATGTACACGATATAATGGGATTGGCATTATTAATGACAAATAAATCAAATATTTCCTGTCTCCAGAGGATGCCAAGCTTATAAAAAGCAGCTGGAATAAGCTCTGTAAAATGAAACATTTAGATATAGGATTATTGATATTCAAAAGGTATGTTTCCATTGTTTATTATTGAAATTGTTATATAATATCAACCAACAAAATCAATGCCTTGTGTGCATGTTTATTTTCAGTTTTTTTTTNTTTTTTTTTGGGGGGGGGGGGTAGGGGGATGGGTTGGGGTGGTACTATAGCTACATACGTATATCTGCACCTGTATCTGGTTCTGACAATGGATGACACCTGAGTTGTAAAATAAGTTTCCACACAAGTTTCAAATCTTGCATATTGTTTGAAAATTGAGCGCCATAGGGATGAAGACTGTTTGAACCTCCTAATCAATGTATGTAAGGTTAATAATATGGTTCACGTTGTAGTATATTGAAAGTACATATGCAATTTATAATAAATGTGTTTGGTTTCATACAACGATTGTAGGTCTTTGCTTGATGCCAGGATAATCGTATATTGATAAAATTAAATGGAATCCAATTAATGTAATTAATATTAAACCTGGGTCGATACTTCTGTCTATTAGTCCCCGAGGGTATCATCAGTGTTGCAATGCTGATATGAATTATGAGATATATATTTATTATTGAAATTTGCAGTTCCTCAATAATGTAATTATAATTAAATCTAACCTATTTCAACCCTAGGCATAGGTAGCCTTACCTGATCTTGACTATATTGTTCAAGCCTATTGGTTTTCATGCTCACAACGACTTTTCAGTTTCCTTGGCTTTCTAATAGTTAGACATTGGGCATAGATGATGGAGTTTATGTCAGAAACGAGCTGTGTCCATAAAATAAGATATCTACATTTAAAAAATATTTTCCATATATGAGATACACACTGGGCACTATTCCTTATATCAGTTAAACCAAACGTCTATTTGGTGCATCTCTTCCGTTGTCGACAACCCACAGTTAAGAACAACTGTTCCTCCGCCGTCATTCATGGTTCAATTCATATGATAGAAGTAGCTTTGGGTTTGTACCTTAACTGATCTACATTTAATAGTTTCCATAACAACATAACAACACTCAAATTTAGCAATTAGCCATCGGATTGAACAGATGATGACAAATTCTGTCTAAGAATCTATAGTCGACAACCCATGGATAATTGGGCCCCGTTCCTCCTTATGTAAAAGGAAATTTGATTCTTTCACAAAATTTATAAATTTGAATGGCTAAACAGCAATGCGTAGGAATTAGTGAAAATGTTTTCAAATGACGTCTGAATAGTTCCTGACTACGATTATATCTTGTCAGCTGATTCACGGGTGATCATGATGAGTCAGGAACGAAAGCCATCAAGCATGGACGATAATCTTTCACAAGACCAATACATTAATAAGATAATATATCTAGACAATCCCTACACAGTCACGGATAAATAAACCTTTCTGAAGTTATAGACAATCTGATGTTATTTACTTCCTGTGAAGATTGTGTCATTCAGAATAAAAAATAATGCTACACAAAATATAGATTAAAAGAAGAAAGTTAACATTAACATTGATGAATTAAAGTTTCAATTGTTCGATTAAAAACCGGATTTTCATGAATAATTTAAAATGTCAAAATCTACACTTATATCCGGGTAATACTATTTATTCCCGACCGCGATATACTTGAGTTTTACAGTAATTTGTAAAGTTTAATGTGCACGATTTTTCTATTAGATTTGGAACTAACGATGTCGTATTTTATGTTTTTATTCATTTTATTTTAATAGTTGAAGTATTATCGAATTCTTAATTATTTGAATGGTTCAAAGTTGGCTATGTTTCCCTATTATATTTTCCGTTGTCGTTGTGTGTACAATCATGGTTAAGGTCATCGACTGTCTTTTATAGAAATAGTATTATGAATAGGACAACGAAGAAATGTGTTATGAATAAAGTTTACGGTTAAGCATCAGTGTTCGTTCTTCCATGTACGGATTCTGATTACCCCTTTGGTATCTTCAAAGTCCATTCAGTGATATGTGAGGATTGACATTTTACTCACCGGTGGGAAACATCATTTGACCAACAGGGCATGTGTGGGTCCGTAAAACTATTGGAGCCTCTCAACTTCTTTGTAAAGTAGAGGAATTTATTAAAAGCTAGCATATCTAAACTTGTAAAATACTTCAGGAAATTTAGGAAAATTACCCATTATAATTCGATTTTTGAAACAGGTTTACCTTTATCTAACATGCTGTACGTTTTTCTTTGAATTTAAAGAAAGTACCATGTCTGATACAAGATGTGGTGTGAACAAACCGCATCACAACTCGTCGCTATCGCGACTCGTGGTTATACTGGTTCACACAACAGGCTCGATCTAATACAAAGTATTGTACAACCACACTATCTATGTAATGGGTATTTATATAGATTATATCAGATTATATCAAACATTGCCCTTTTAATTAAATAAATTATTGCACCATATAATTTGTTTTCTAATATCTAAGAAAAGAAGGTGGTCGTTGTGGTTGTGATAGTATGGTAGTTGGATTTACAACTGTCTGTGTTATCAGTCCCTATCACCACTTAATGTGTGAGTTAAAATGCCGCTCATAACCTCAATACACCATTATGTGGTAGAGCGGATTCAGTTATTTGCGTCAGGGCAGTGGTTTTCTCCATGTACTCCGATTTCTTCAACCAACACGATAGAACCGACATAATGTTGAAAGTGGCGGTAAACAACTTAATCCCGACTTGAAATATTTGTCGGGTCTTTGCTTTGCTTTCCACTAGTTTTCATCCAGGATGAAATAACTTCTTTGTAAAGTAGAGGAATTTATTAAAGCTAAATATTTTTTGTCGTTGGTGTTTATATTAAACACTAGAATATTTCTACCTAATGTTTTAATATATTTTAATGGTATAATATTTTCGAAAACACCCCCACTAAATGTGTGACCCATGAGGCTTTTAACGATTCGAAATAGCTCTTGAAATCAACTATTTTAAGCCCCCGTTATCGTATTTTCCTGTTAATGTTTATGTCCTCGATATAGAATAGAAGTTACCTGAACGTATACCTTGAACACAGCTATCGTACAAGCTTGTCTAGTACTATGGAAATGTTAAGGTCTTTTACGTACAACAATGGCTACGCGACCTACTAACAACCAGAGAGCCAATTTATGAGTGGTCGATGTTGACCATCTACATGAACATCTTATCTATTAGTTGCTATTCTGTTCTGACCATCAATATGCTTTTCATTATGAAACGAATCTGCTGTTGGTTTGATTCATCAATATCGTAAAAACGAAATTTATTTTCAGAGCATTTAATTATTAGGTTTAGAAAAATAATTTATCATATATGTGTAATAGGAATTCAGTCAACGAAGCTAGTATCTTTATGTCTGTATATATATTTACGTATATCAAACTGACAGTGTTAACTCAATATGCCTATATACACGTGTCAAATACCTTTCAAAGACAATCTATTATGTTATTGTCTTGTATATGCATTTTATACATTATCCAAACTGTGGAATGAAGCTAGGTGGAAGAATACCTAAAACTTCTGAAAGAGTATGATTGACCTTTGAGGAATCATGAGGATGGTTACAAGAAAGAATATATCTAATACAGGTGCTACTATCATTTATAACATTCTCTTTTCAACAGATTTTTCGAAATCCACCCAGAATTCAGGAAACTCTTTAAGAAGCAAATGATGGAAGATGGTGAAGAATTAGTAGTGGATGAAGACAAGTTACGAAACCATGGTAATATAGTAATGGAAGGACTCGGGGCAGCAGTTGAGAGTCTCGAAGATTCTGTGTTTCTCTCTAATGTTTTAGTATCAATGGGAGAAAGTCATGCTAGTCACAACGTTAAACCAGAAATGGTTATTGTAAGTATTTTCACACAATAATTAGATAGATCTTACAAAATCACACCAGAACTATCCCAAAATTTAGTAAGGATCAATGAAAATTTCACAAATAATAATAGATTATCCCCAAATCCACTAAGGCTTTATTCAGTATTGATAATATAAAGACACTCTAGTCATAACGGTGCACGAGAAATGCTTGTCGCAAGTAACTTCACAAATTATTCCACATACCATTGCAATGTTTACCAAGGACCATTTCAAAGACCCGTGAGACCGTTCTAAAATCAACAAAGACTTCTCCAAAGTTCATGAAGTGCCATTCTGAAATTCCATCAATAACATTGAACCATTCTAAAATTCCCTAGTGGAAGTTTCAGAATGCACTCAGTAATATGCTAAAAACCAGTTACAAATGAACTTAATCCATTTCAAAGTTCAATAAGAATTAATTTACCAAGATCACCAAAGAGAGCTGAGGTAGCCGAAAGGCTAAGTTCGTTGAAGTTTAACCACAAGCCGAGCACAACTAGTGTGGGTTCGAGCACTGTTGCCCATTTCAATTATTAAGGTACTCTGACACCTTCCCAAGGCCAGTGTTCCACCGGTTATTGTATGATTGTTCTGTTTAATCTATTTAATGTTGCATGTAATTCTATATGCAGGACAATTAGGTCTTGCACTGTAAGCAACATTATATCTTATTAAGACAAACTCGAAGTCGATTCCATACACAGATAGCTACTTAGTATTTTATCATTTATTTATTTTTGTGTTTATCATTATTATTTTTTTTTTCCCAATAACGCGTCATGTATTATCTAGCTTGAAACAAAAAAATGGGGGAATATGTTGTATAAAGCTGAGATACAGCGAATTCGCATAATTCAACAATTACGATGACAAATATTTTTTGCATTGGTGGCTTCTCAGTTGCGATACTACGTGTACATATCACACCAGCAATTAAATCATTCAACTTTCAACTTGACAAATTGCTAAAAGTGATGGTCAACAATTCCACTAATATCAACAAAACGAACAATCACCTCTCATATCATTGCACCGGGCAATAAAATAAGACATATGGCGGTGGAAATCAAGGTCCTAGCTTGGGACATGAGCAAAAATGCGGCGAAAGTAAACTGGTTAATAGGATCAAAATACTTATAACCTACTTAAAATGGATCCATGATTGTTATTTGGAAACATACTTATCATCAAATAGATGGACTTTTGATGTCAAATGGGCACTGGATGTGCTCATGTTATTGTTTATTTATTTATAAATTTAAAATAATAAAACATCAAGATATCATTCGAAACACAAAATGATCACTTTACCTTACAGCAGTTGTAGACGCCTTGCTGATACCGTTGTGCAGACCACTATAAGTGTATGATAATACGTGGTGCGTTCGGTATAATCTCATTAGCACATGCGCCGGTGAATGTGACCGTATTTTTCATTGGCAGCATAAATAGTAACCCGAATAATGCCGATAGAGGGCGCAGTATTATTCGAGTTACATAAATTGTGTGCGACAACATTTTCCGCAATATAAATTACCGTCTTCCAATCAAAGTATACTACTGTATTTATACTCTTAGACATCTCAGAATCGAAATAAATCATGGAAGCCAGAATGTGTTTTGAGTTTTAACATGGATTGGCGGATATTAGTAAATTTTATCCCTCTTCTAAATTAAATACATTTGTATATACATGTAGTTATTGATTAGATTGTTTTACACTTTTTCTATGTAGCTATTGTGGCCTGCTATTAGAGATGCTTTCAACGAGTGCATGGCAGAAGACTTTACACCAGAAACTGATGTAGCTTGGGAACATATTTTTGAATATATGTCGACTAAATTTAAGGAAGGTCTAAGAAAAGAATCGCGGCACGCACGATGATAAGTGAAATTTGAATATATAAATAGTTGATTCTAATATTGTAAATATATAAATATATATCCTCATCAGTAAAGTGCAATGGACATTATTCTCTATTTATTCGAACGATTGATCAAATGGAGTTGGATTATGTGATGTCTTCTGAAATCTTGTTATTTCACAAAGTTTTAAACAATTTTACGTAAAAGTGTTTAGTAAATTGTTTTGCATGAATTTCCAATCATAATAAAGTTTCGGAAGCCAATATTACATACTTCTTGCTGTTTGTATCTAAAAATGGAGATATATTTTCTATGATTCAACCTATGCAAATATACTTACAAATGATGTCTGTGGGCTTTTATAAAGGGTTACCATTATTTAACGCCATTTACCGCAATACGTCGGTTATATCGTGGAATCCAGTTACACTAGGGTAGGAAACGGGAGTACTTGGTGCAATAAACCGACTTAACGCAAGTCACTGGAAAATTTTGTCAATTAACGAGTACGCCTAGCCATGGACAGGAAACGACTCATAACTTTAATGATATAACTTGATTGATGTAAGTACAACTATCATACGACGGCACGACAGCAGTCCCACGTTTAGCTTACATATAATACGAAATGAGTTGTAACGTTCATATTAAATGTTAGCATAATTCGGTTTCATATCGTCAAAAAGGATCTTGAATTCTACAAGTATATGAAACAATTGAAATAGAATGTTGGTTGTCAATGCCAAGATGTGGTTATCACCATAAACAGTAAATATATGACTACATTTGCCGTTCACACTAATACTGGACCAATATTCTATTTTCAAGAAGAAATCAGATATGTAGATACAGTGCGTTGTTTGTCTAGACAATGCTATTCATTATGCGAATAAAATGGAAAACAAACAATAGTTTTTATACCTCTTCTTAACCCCAATAGAAATATGTTTGTCTTATATTAGAATAGAAATAACAGTATTGTATTTGAAGGACTAGCTATTTGAAGAGTTGCCTGTGACAGTTGGGGATTTGACGGTCATAAGTATTCCTTTTACTGGAACCGCTACGCGTCGCCAAGTTATTTTGCATTTGCGACGGTCATATGCCCAATTTACGTCGACAATTCTGCAGGTATGATACTGTTATTCCTTACATATAACCAGAATAGTATTTTTCGGTGGTGTCAAAATTGCAACACAATTGTTTGAAATCCATCTTAGATTTAGAAATAATACATTTCGAACGGCAAACATTTGCTCTATTTTATGATAGCTTGAATACGACACCTCGAATATAACAAAATGCTTTCGAATACAAAGTATCGAGTATACAATCATATGTGTCTCCTATTACGTTTTCCTGTAAAAATCGTCTAATTGCTCCAGGTGAGGATCGAACTCACAACCCCGCATTCCTCATACTATGCAGAGCACAGTGAAGGTACTGTCTATAAGTACGGCGCGCTAACTTTTTTTTTTAAATTCCTATACATTACATTAAAATCAATTTCTAATACATAATTATATTACAGTTATAATGCTATTTATGTCATTCATAGTTTACCTTGAATTAATTAATGTGTCACATATTACAAACAATTACACCATTTGTTTCTTGTACGATAGTATTATCTGACAGAAAGTTCTTTTCAAACACTTTTCTCATATTTTTCATTCTACATAGATATTCATAAAAATATACAAAATAATATTTTAAAGTATATGAAAATAGTCTAATTAAATTAACATTATTCTATCCATCTTTAACTAAATTTCTCCTTCGTCATACACAATATCTAGCAATTGATAACATGAAATTTAGAAATATTACATTTACACCTTTCATTGTATTTGTTAATCCAAACATAAATTTTTTTTCATATACTACCAATATCATCTTATCTGAGTTACAATTCTCAAACAAAATTTAAATTTTTTCTTGAATGTATTGATGAAATTCTACAAGTTCTTCACAAGAAATAAATACATGTATAATATTTTCTATTTCATTTTCACATATTTCACATTCTTCATAATCTAACAGTTTCATTTTCATTAATTTAGTATTGTGATGTGCAACTTTAAAATCTACTTCTATTATTTTAGAAGGTTTCCAATGGAAATTAACATTGTCCATATTCTATATAATTCAGATTTTTCTATATTAAAAAATTCTTTCCATTTCTCATAACATATTGGTAATTCACATAGCTTTTCTACAATCATCACATACAATTGTTTTGTTGTACATAATTTGAAATCTAATATCCTACTATCTCTATTTACAGTAATATCTACAGTTCTTTTGTTTTTCCGGTTGTGTATTTCAGTCTCAATAGTTTTAGTCCAATCGGCTGGTATTGCAGACTTAAGAATATTTTATTCTTTTTACAATACCATTACAGTCACAATCACTATCTATATTACATATCATTTCAACAATTGCTTTGTTTGTTAAACAACCTGCCTTGACGTCATAGCATATATCTTTCAATTGTACTATACCAGCATTTATAAAATCATGCCATATAATAATTTTTCCACAATTTAATATTTCAGGGTTATAAAATAATGGTTGATCATAAATGTTTTCAATACTATGTTGAAAAACAACATGTTCTCTAATATTATTAAAAGATTTCTCTGTAAATGTTTGGAACACATAACATAGCTTTATCTGGTAATGATATACACTATTTCATCCCCTAATTTCATATCATATATCTTTGATAAAAAGTATCTAAAAATATATTTCCATAATACGTTACAGTCATTATCTAAAAATCGTATCATAAATTTGAGTCTAAATGCATTTATTTTTGATACAATATCAGGTAATTGCAAACCACCATTACATTTTTCATTAATAATAGTATTATATTTGACTAAATGTGAACCATTGTTCCATATGAAATTGACACATGCTGTTTTAATTTCACGTAGAGCCCAATCGGGTATACATGTTACAAATAATGTGTACCATATTCTGGACATTAATAGGGTAGAGACAACATGTACTCTCCCTTGTATTGTTAAGTGTCTCTGTATCCACATGTTTAATAATGTTTTAATTTTGGCAACCTTTTCTCTCCAATTTAAATTATCACATACAATTTGATCTTTCCCAATATATACATCGAGTAATAATATCTCTTTTTCACATATTTTTAAACCATATCTTATTTTTTCGGTATCTGAAATAGTACCTATGCTAATTGGCAGTTTTTCTGATCTTTGTTTGTTTATTTTTGCTCCAGAGCTAGTTTCATATTTTTCAAAAACATTAAAAATTTCTCCAACAGATTCTTTATTAGAAACTGTTAAGGTAGTGCCATCTGCATGTTGAAAAATGAGTGCTTCTTTGTCTGAATTTGGAATTTGAATTCCAGATATTTTACTATTCATCTTAATATTACACTGTAAAGGTTCAGCAGCTAACACATAAAGTAAAGCACTAATAGGACATCCTTGTCTTATACCATTTTCAATGCTAAAATATTTGGTTAAAAAACCATTACATTTTACAGTACTATTTATCTTATTATAAAAAATCATAATCCATTTAATAAATACATCACCAAATCCAAATTTTTTCAAAACATTAAAAATATATTGATGACTCACACGATCAAAAGCCTTTTCTTGGTCTATTTTTATTACATAACCTTCAAGTTCATCATTTTCTACCAGTGTAATTACATCTCTAACATTTGCTATGTTATTTGAAATATCTCTACCTATGATACAACATGTTTGGTTTTCTGATATAATTTTGGGTAAAACGTTTTTCAATCTATACAGTCCGACAAAAGTTAAGCACCACCTGACTTGTTTCAATAATATCTTTTCTAATAATGAACTTATTTAAAATCGGTTTGCTGTTTTCGTTACCTGTACACACATACTTACTTACCTGTGAAACAGGTTATTGATCGATTTTTATTTATGTGTATATGACAGGGTGTGTAAAGTGCCACGTCTACTTTTCAACATTTGTGTTTGCGAACGAAAGCTGATTTTTTTGTGTAGAGTTTTAAGTTTCATTTTCTATTGGTTTGGTATGGTGCGGCGAAAATTAACCATACTAGAAAGGTGGGAAGCTGTTGGCATGCATAGCGTTGGTATTAGCCATAGAAGGGTGGAAGACCACTTCAGGGTTAACCATTCCATCATTGTACGACTGATGCAGCGTTTTCGTTAAACGGGGAATGTTACTGACCGTCCACGTGCAGGTAGACCTCGCAAAACCACACCGAGAGAGGGCCGGCTCATATCCAGACGGGCGCGGCAACGGCCATTCCGTACAGCTGGTGCACTTCGTGGTAATTTAGCGTTTGGAGGCCACATTAGCACACGCACTGTAATCAGACACCTCCACCATCAGGGAATGCGAGCGCGACGACTCATAAAACGTCCACAGTTGACATTACGTCATCGCTATGCTCGATTTGACTGGTCTCATGATCATTTGGGGTGGACTATTCGCACATGGAGACGGGTCCACTGGTCTGATGAAAGTCGTTTTTTGTTACGCCCTACCGACGGTCGTGCAAGATATGGCGCCAACGAAACACTTCATTTCAGGACAACCACATTTTGGGCATAACTGCTTTTGGGGGTGGAGGTGTAACTGTATAGGGTTGTTTTCCTTTGACTGTAAGGTGGACTTGTACGTTCTTGGTGGTAATCTGACAGGCCAAAAATACCGTGACAATGTGCTCGCTCCACGCGTAGTCCCCCATTTCGACAATCATGCGTTGGCTGACAGGCCAATGTTCATGGACGACAACGCTAGGCCACATAGAGCCCGAATTGCACAACATTTTTTACAGCAAAAGGCTGTTCAGACAATTTCATGGCCTGCGATGTCGCCAGACATGAACCCTATAGAGCATGTATGGGACTTTATTGGCCGAAAAATTAACCAACGCAATCCAAAATGTCAAAATATTGACGAATTACGAACTGCTATCTTACAGGAGTGACAACAGCACCCCCAAGAACGGCTTAGGCGTATTGTGCAAAGCATGACGAGGCGTGTTACAGACAGAATTTCACAATAAACGCGGTGGATATACTCGTTATTGATTTTTATGCCTTACGCATACGCACAATAGATGCATTTAAAAGTTCTTAAAATCTGAAGACTCTGCATTTTAATGCAATATTAAAAACTTCCACCTTCAGTCGCCCATATGGCCTTTGACCTAATGACTGCACCTTTACATTTTTCTAACTCATAATTTTTTAATTCTAACTTTAAATTTTCCAATTTGGTAATATCTATATTTACACCATCAGCATGCCTAACACATAATCTTTGCATTTTATTTTGTATATAATAAAAAAAAAATCTTTTTCCTTTGTCAAATTTTCAGAAAATATTTGTGAATTTTTTTTAAATTCTGTATTTTAAATTGTCCCACCATACCAGAGGTTCTGTAGTATACAACTTACATTCTATAATATATCTTACTCTTTTTACATATTCTTCATTTGATAAAAGAGAATTATTCAGGACCCATATTCCTGGACCTCTTTCTATTTTACAAAAATTAAAATTCATAATTACAAAAGTATGATCACTCATTGCAGTTTCATTATAAAATACATTTTGTACATTGCTTGACAAATCCTTACTGATTAAATAATAATCAATTCTGCTCTGTTGTAATACATCATTAGACATTCTTTTCCATGAAAAAATTCGTTTTGTTTTATTTCGACATCTCCATACATCATATACATTACATTTATTCATTATATCATACATTTCTAAGTAAGCCTCATCAACTATATGTTTTGATTTATAACCTCTGTCTAAATTAGACAATGATGTATTAAAATCTCCACCTATTATTAAATTATCTAACTTTTCAATATAATTCTTTATAAACTTAAAGAAATTACATTTTTCTGAACATATATTTGGTGCATATATAAATATAAAATTATATAACTTATATTCATCTTCATATGAAATTTGCATAAGTCTACCATTATTATCACTATATACCAATTTTGTTTTGTCTTTATATGAATTGTTAACCATAATAGCAACACCTTGTCTACTATTTATACCATTACTTAAGAAATAATTCATGGAAACCAGAGTTTGTATAGTTTTATCATGGGTAACATTATTTTCGTACAAATTTTATCCCGAGCATCAGCGAGGGATAAAATGCAACGAAAATAATGTTACCCATGTTAAAACGTGATACAAACTATGGCTTCCATGAATT
The DNA here is from genome assembly GCA_002080005.1 of Gigantidas platifrons. Taxonomy (NCBI): domain Eukaryota; kingdom Metazoa; phylum Mollusca; class Bivalvia; order Mytilida; family Modiolidae; genus Gigantidas; species Gigantidas platifrons. Next base: position 692,440 of record MJUT01011525.1, read on the forward strand.
ATTTCGATTCTAATAGGAAAAATCTAACTTATTTTTTGAAGTGGAAGTCGGTTATGGAAATGCATTTCATAACAAAATTCACTAACCTTCATGTTTTACAATTTACAGTTGTTTTTCTTTTATGTATAAATAGACTGTGATGCTATGAAGTTACTGATATTTTCCAATTTAATGGCATTTTGAATTTAGCAACTTAAACAAGTAAAATGCTCACAAAATCTTAAAAATAAATCAGTAATCATGTCTTTCAATGTCATCAGCGTTCCTTGTAAACGACTTCCGGAAGATGTTAAATTTCAAAAGTCAAAGTCCATCGATGGTTGTCTTAAGTATTTATTCCGGAAAAATACAGGTAAAAACAATACGGATATTGTTATGTTTGTTATGCACCACAGTGCTGTATGAATACATAAATTCACTAGGGAATTATGTTTGTAATTTGTTCGTCAATACGCATGAGCGAATTAAAATATATCATGAGTTTTATCACTGTATTATTTATATAGCCAATGAAAGACGTCATGTTAAAATTGTATATATTTTACCTTCATACATATCTTCTATTCCTTCTACATAATCATTGTCCCAAAATGTTTCTTGTAACATTGTAAAACTAATATTCTTTTCATAAAGTACAGATACAAAATTCTGAAAATTATCAACATTTTTAAGTCCATTGCAATTAAATGAACATAATAGAACCATACTGACTACTAGAAGACAAAAATATATTAATGTATCCATTTTATTTTTCATTTATACCTTGTTTACTTCTGTTTACATTTACATTTGGTATAACTTTTATGCTAGATCTCCTTTCAGCCCTTCGTTCTTTTTTCTTATTTTTTCTTATTTGCTTAGTACTCAGTTCAATATTTGTATTTTGTGTCGATAAAGTACAGCTTATGTTTTTACTCCCTTCTTCCATATCTTCCTGTATGTCTAAGACTAATGAATCATCTATATCCATTTCACCCCCTGTGGTGGTTGAATCACCAACAGCTTTACTTCCAATATTACCCCTTTTTACCACCTTTAAGGGCGATTTTTCGTTCATTGTTATCTCATGTGGATCAGGTGATTTTTCTATACCACCTCCAGCAGTGATCATGTTATCACCATTAGAGGTGTTATCAACTTCATCTGAATTGTCTAAGGAGATCTCATTTATATCATTTATTCGGGCCTTTTTTTTCTCTTTGTTTTTCCTCTCCTTTTCGTTGACTACCTCATCAACTGAAGTGATATATTCAATATCATCTTCAGCTACCTCTCTGTTTTCTACAACCAATTTTTCTGTTTCATTAGAGTCAGACAATTTTCTTTTTCTATCTACACTTGAAATATGTTCAATGTACACAACAGCTTCTACCAACATTTCATTTGCTTTCACAAAAGTATCCTTATCTTTGTTTTTATCATTATTTGTACCTTCATCTACATTTATTGCTGTTATTGTTACTTCAGTATCAACATCAAGTATATCATTTGAGCAGTCACATGTGGTTGTATTGCATTTTTGACATATACATTCACATGAATTTTTGCTACAATCTTGACATAGACAAATACATGGATCATTGCCACAATATATACAATTATCATTACACTCGCAAGGAAAATGACCACATTTAATACAAAGACAAATACACTTATATCTACCACATGCAAAGCAACTACTACATGCACAGTCAATTTTACCGCAATTGTCACATTCTTGATCTTCCTTTTCTTTTCTTCTGCCATATTTACCGCTATTCGGGGCTCCAAATCCATTTCTACCATAACCATTGCCAATCCCACCATTACCATGTCTGCCACCATTATAATCATCACAATGGTATCGTCCATCATAGTTGGTTTCTTCGCTTTCATCATTTTCACAACATCTACAATTCAATGGAAATTCTTTACATCTGATACACTCTTTTGTATGGCATCGTCTCATTGTGTGACCTTGTTCTCCACATCTTTTACATACAAAGTGTGGGCATTGTCTTTGGACATGTTCGGCAGACATACACAATGAACATACCTTAGTCTGATTGTTATGCACCACTCTATAATACTTGGTTGTTGATCCCTGTTTCAATCTCATAGTCCATGGTAGTGCCACAAATCCAGGCGGAAAAACACATTTCACGAAGCGCGTTCCATCTGCAACCTGTGTACCTGGAATAGCTCTTCTATATACAGGTGAGACTAGTTTTATTCCTTTTGATTGTAGTTTGCTTATAATGTCTTCATCTTCAATATAGGAAGGCAATTTCATGAATGAAACAACAGTAGTGTCAGAAAATATCAAGCTTACATTGTATTCTATATCATTGATTTCTATACCGTGTAATAATTTGACGGCGTTCTCTTTAGAATCAAGAGTGACATCACATGTTCCACTATCAACATTATCTACTACGGCTAGAACCGTGTTTAGACCTGTTATTGCTTCTGTTTCTTCTATTACTTTTATTGCTTCTCCTTTTTTCAATTGTAAACCTTCTATTCTTATTGTACTATCTCTAGAGTATGAATTTCTATTGATTACAGAACTCTGTTTGTGTAAATTATTACCATTTCGTCTAATTCGGTTTCCGATTCCGCCATTCTGGAAAACTGTAAGCAAGTACAGCCCAAAACAATAACAACCAGTCGAACGCACCCAATTAATCACCCCCCCTCCACCTAACGATTTTAAACCGCTGCTGTAGGGGTTCAAACGTTCTAATCAGATAATTGCAATTATATATTGTTCATCAAATGATAAATGTTTATCACACTACCTTTGATATGAATCATCAAGACATTAATCCGAAAGAATCAACGAATGTTCATCTACGAAATTTCACTATTCCATAACATGGGTTGTGCTTGATTTCAATCCAAAGTACGGCGCGCTAACAGATGGTGCAACCGGAGCAATGTTACAAATTGACATAAAAGTTAAGCATTTATACTACATTCCACTCTCCGACCACTTGCACGGGCACTTTATCATCAGCACATTGTATCATTCTTGTCTTCTTTCATTTTCAGCAGTTCCGTGGTCTCTTTACTTCTTTCGTGATAACGAAAACATACCTACAGACTCGACATTTATTTAATAAAACGGCACATCTTCATCTGCAACAGTCTTGACTAAAACGCAAACATTGATTATATATACTTTAACATCAAATAAAATACCTTTTTGTCCCGTCTTAAAGTACTTTTTTTCCCTCCTTCCTCAACTTCTGACCGTGTCGAAATCGTCATATCCCAATACAAAACTTATTTCATAGTATTCCTAACATTCAAAACTAAGGTACGTCGACAATTTAACTGATAAGCACATCCATAATATTCACATGTACATTTTCTTGTATTCCCTGCGGCAAATGAAAATAGATTGCATAAAATAATATATCAAAACTTTCTTTTCCATCACTAAATCCACGTAATTTATTTTCTCTAACTGATGCTGCGTAATCTGCTCCTTCCCCGATTATATATGTACATGTTCACATCTGGTGTACAACCACATTTCATGAACAGTTTTTTTATAATAATATGTTACGCCAGGAAGCAGTCAATGTCGATTCCTCAATCGTTGGGCGTCGCAGATTGTTCATCGAATTGCTGCTATTTCAAAATTATCATTCGTACGATTCATGTACTCGTATTTACCATAAATAAAAAAGTATGACATTATTCTTGTTTGTCGAGGTGATTGACTCATCTGCAAATTAATTCGTTTTGACTATATGATGCAAACGCGGAAAATATTCCAGCTGAAAACAATCTTCTGTTTTCCCCTTCGTCTTTCAGATAAATTGCAAATCAATGAAACATTCTACTGTTGCGACATCTGGAAGAGGTACTCCACATACATGTATGCGAAATGGTGCTATCAAAAACAAACTATGCATTGTTGCAGACTTTGAAGAATTGTTTTAAGAAATCAGTCAAAAGAAAAGAAATACACTGTCCAAATAAAGGTGGGAGATTTTTTTTTTATCCATTTCCGAGATAATCCCTTACAAATGAAGAAACAATCATACACATTTCCTTCAGATTGAAAGCATTTTTCACGATGAAAATATCATGTAAGAGTGGAGAATAAAATGAGTAAATATGTTAGCATGTTCTTTATTTTTTTTTATTTTTCAACCATTTGAAAACGTATTAAACGTGAATTCTAATGCAATCATTATATAACATGTTTCTTCAGTGGACCCCGGTGGGCTCAACGAGTTAGGTCGTTGGATCTAACAGCTTATACAAGCCTATCACCAATACGGAGTGGGTTCGCGCCCAGCTTGGTAAATTACATAAAAGGGTGCACTCGACTCGCAGTGATAAAGTTTACCAGTTGCTTGTCCAGGGTCGGTGGTTCTCTCCGGCTTCCTCCACCACTAAAACTGGACTCCATGATATAGCTGAAATATTGCTGAAAGTGGCGTTAAAACACAAACAACAAAAAAAGCATGTTTCTTCAGTGGCTAATGTTTGCCCGTCAAATCCACAATTGACATTTCGTGAGAGAAGATTCTATAGTAGTGCGAACGAACCTCCCGATATTGAATTCTTGAAATGAATACAATATGATAGAAACTAAACACATCGCCTACCTTGAAGATGATATTCTGATAGATTTTGTGAAATAACGTCCAGTATTTACTTTCTACGCTGAAAATGTGCATATGATGTTACGATTTTCTTTGTCATCGACAATATTCCGCGGCATTTTTGTATTTCCGTACTTTTTATACCTCTTCTTAACCCCAATAGAAATATGTTTGTCTTGTATTAGAATAGAAATAACAGTATTATAATTGAAGGACTAGCTATTTGAAGAGTTGCAAGCGTCGCCATGTTAATTTGCATTTGCGACGATCAAATCCCCAATTTACGTCGACAACTCTTCAGGTACGACACTGGTATTCTTTAAATATAACCGGAATAGTATTTTTCGGTGGTGACAAAATTTCAAAGCAATTATTTGAAATACATCTTAGATTTAGAAATAATACATTTAGAACGGCAAACATTTGCTCGATTTCATGATAGCTTGAATACGATAACTCGAATATAACCAAATGTTCAAAGTATCAAGTATTACGTTTTCCTGTAATAATCATCTTCGAACTTTCAATTGATTCAGTTAAGTATATCACGAATCTTGCACCCACAACCCGAAAAACGGACGGCAAAAACGAATTGCTCCGGGTGAGGATCGAACTCACAACCTCCGCATTCCTCATACTGTGCAGAGCACAGTGAAGGTACTGTCTATAAGTACGGCGCGCTAACTTGTTTTTTTATCTCTATTAAAATATATCATTATACATATATAGAAACACATATTTTAAAATCATACATCATATATCACATTTATCTTTATCACAGTTTCATATTGCAGCATAATTCATTTCATATGTTATAAAGTTATATAATAAACACTAGTATATCATCTGTCTCTGATACAAGTTCATTATCATTCAGGAAATGTTTTTCAAATAATGTTCTTTTGTTATTCATTTTACAGCAATACACATGAAAATATGAAACATAATGTCTTAATGTATGCTTGAAGAATCTGACAATATCAAGATTTTCATTTTTCAAGTTTGATATATTTCGCCTTTTAAAAATACAAAATCTGACTAATGAGAAAATAAAATTTAAAAAATATACATTGACACCCTTGATTGGTTCACTTTGTCCTAAGAACATAAGTTTTTCATATTTCACAACTGTCATTTTATCGCTATCACAATTTTCAAATAATGTCTCTACAATGTTTTCAATATATTTATGAAATGTCTGTAACATTGTACAATGAATAAATAAGTGACATAGATCTTCATTGTCTTGATTGCACACTGTACATTCCGGACTATCAGATAGTCCAATCTTATATAATTTTTCATTTGTATAAATTCTGTTATGTACAATCTTAAAATCTAATTCTACTAGATCTGGTGGCTTCCATTTAGTATTTATTATTCTCCATAAGGGAGTAAATATTATTGATGTATTAAAATGTTCCTCCCAGAATGTTACACAATTTGGAGGGATAAAACATTTATTTCTAAGTAATTGATAAAAGGTTTTTGTAATACATGATGACAGATTGATTATTCTGTGCTTTATATCAATTTTATATTCTGAACATTGCTGATCACATTTTATATTTATTTCTGTATTCACAGTGTTGTGCCATGTTTCAGGCAATGCAGATATCATTTGTAGATACTGTTTTTTAACTACATTTACATCAAATTCATCATATACATTGCTAATAATATCAATAATTACTTGTACAGGTAAAAAACAAGTTCTAACTTCATAAGCTATATCTTTTAAAGACACAATTCCAGAATCAATAAAATGTTTCCAATACAAAGATTTATTATCAATTTTTACCACTGGGTTTAAAAATAGTGACTGTTTGTATAACATATCTGTACAATATTCTATGTCAGTCTTTTCCCTAATATGCTGTCATGCTTGTAACATTTCTTTATAAAATTGTGGTAAGCAGTGCAACATTTTATCATTTAATTCTAATGACAACAATTCAATTTCTAAATTCATATTACCAACTTTCTTGAGAAAGTGTTTACATATTTCTTTCCATAATACATTATAATTTGTATCAACTAATCTAGACAAGAATTGTAATCTAAATGATAACATTTTTAAGTAAATATCCTCAAATTTCAAACCTCCTTCAAGTTTGTCTCCAATTATAGTCTGATAATTAAGTAAATGTGAACCATAAAAAATTAATACAACATGTTTTTATTTCTTTTACAACCCATTCAGGGATATGAAATACTGATAATGTATACCATAATCTCGACATCAAAAGAGAGGATATAACAGTAGCTCTCCCTTGTATTGTGAGATTTCTCTGTATCCACATATTCAAAATACATTTAATTTTTTTAACCTTCTGTTTCCAATTCATTATCAAGCATCTTTCAAAGTCTTTTCCAACATATACCCCTAATATCTGTATACAATCATTACATACTTTTATCTTATATTCATCAATTTCATTTTGTGATAAACAACCTGACCCTATTGTCATAATTTCCGATTTTTCTATATTTATCTTGGCACCCGTTCCTGCAGAGTACAGTTCAAAAACTTTAAATGTTTCATTTATAGATTCTCGATTCCTTAATGTCACCGTTGTGTCACCTGCATGTTGAAATGCTAGCCCAACCTTATCCGAATTTAGAACTGTTATCCCTTGTATTTTATCATTTTTGCGCAATGCACTCTGCAGAGATTCGACTGTCAAGACATACAACAGAGCACTTATTGGACATCCTGTCTTATGCCATTCTTAATACTAAAATAATTTGTGAGGAAGCCATTACATTTGACTGAGCTACATATACCACTATAGCATATCTTAATCCAGTTTACAAACTTATTACCAAAACCAAAATGTTTCAATGTTTCAATCAGATATTCATGACTTACACGATCAAAAGCTTTCTTTTGATCTATTTTTAAAATATAACCTTCTAAGTTATCACATTCTACCATATCTATAATGTCTCTTATATTACATATTGTATCAGCAATGTCTTTTCCTAAAACACAACATGATTGGTTTTCTGACACTAATTTTGGTAATACCCTTTTAAATCGATTAGCCATTACTCTAGCTATTATTTTGCAATCCACTTGTAATAAATATATTGGTCTATAGTTTTTTAATAACCTTTTATCTCCTTTTTTCTTATATATCAGATTTATAACTCCACATTTCATCGATCTAGAAAGAGTTTCATTTTCTTGTACATCAATAAATAACTTATATAAAATGTCTTGTAAAAATGTATAAAAATGTTTATAAAACTCTACTGTTAGCCCATCTGACCCTGGACTTTTATTAGCAGCCATTTCCCACAATGCTTTTCTAATTTCAGCTTCACATATATCAGCGTCACATATTTCTATATCATCATCATCTACTTTTTGTTCATTATAATCTAGTAATGTGTTCATTTTATTAACATCAATGTCAACACAAGAATACAATTTTCTATAAAAGGCATATTGTTCTTCTAATATACTGTCTGTATCTGATACTATTTCATTACTATCACAAATTAGTTCCTTAATACAATTATTTTCTTGCTTAAACTTTTCTAAATTTAAAAAATATTTTGAATTACAGTCTGAGTCTACAGCCCAATTAGCTTTTGCCCTCAATATTGCACCATTAAATATATTAGATTCATATTCTTTTAGTTCAATTCTAAGATTTTCATATTCAGTCAGATCTAATTTTTTACCATCTGCATAATCTTGAGATATTTTCTTAAATCTATTTTGTATATAATAAAATTCTTGTTTCTTTTCTTTAGCCTTCTTCATACTATATAATTTAGAATACTGTTTTATCTTAAATTTCAGGTTATCCCACCAAATTAATACATCAGTGTTATACAATGGACAAAGTTTTTGTTCTTCTATAATTTTCCTAATATTTTCTACATAAATGTCATCAGATAATAAAGTATTATTTAATATCCACAGTCCAGGGCCACGTTCTACTACGGTAGCATTAAAATGTAAAACGACAAAACTATGGTCACTCATGCTTGTATAATTATAGTAAACATATTGTACATTATTAGACAGATTACGACTACATAGAAAATAATCGATTCTGCTCTGTTGTAGCTTTCCATTACTAACTCTTTTAAATGAGAAGTGTCTAACACTTTTATTTCTAGCTCTCCATATGTCATACATATTATTATTATCTATAATCTTGACTAATGCTTTATAAGCAGTGTCTTCTACATGACCTGTCTTGTTACATCTGTCTAATGGTGATAAAGAATTATTAAAATCACCTCCTATAAATATATTGTCCAATGTTTTAATATAATTCTCAATAAAATCGAAAACAATTTGCCTTTCTTGAATATCATTTGGAGCGTATATATTAATAATGTTAAACATTTTATCATCTACTTCATACTCAACATGTAAAAATCTACCAATATCATCTTTAAAAATCAATTTAACATTATCTTTCATATTATTATTAACCAATATAGCAACACCTTGTCTACTACGATCACCATTACTACAAAATATCTTCCCATTGTACAAATGACGTATACTATCTACATAATCATCAGTCCAAAAAGTCTCCTGCAAGAGACATATATTATACCTTCTTTCTGTAATAAAGGAAACATACTGTTTGAAATTTTGAACATTTTTCAAACCATTACAATTGTGTGATATAATTAACACCATTGCTGAAAACAGTAGAAAATATTTGATAATTTGTACATCCATTTTTATTTTATTTATAAGGGTTAAATTTTGATTTAACATTAACTCCATGTACATTAGGCTTCACCTGTAATTTTCTCCTTCTGTTTATACTTTTATTATTTTTATTTGATTTTTTCATTTTTCCTACAGAAGTATTGTTATCTGATGGTAATTCCCATACACTTTCCATTTCCACTTCTGTATTATTGTCATCAACAACACAGGGTGGTTCATTATCATTTGTTTCACCACTAGACTTGTCTTTCTCGACAATGTCCGTGGTGGAATCATCCATCAAATCAATTTCTGAGTCATCTATCTCTCCCGTCCTAGCGCCATCATGAGTGTGTTTACTATTTTCTATTACGACATTATTGTGACATTCTAATTCATTATCTTTCTGCATAGCCACAGGAGAGACAAATGGCTCATTGTTTGACCTATCTACGGGGTTTCCACTGATGACAATACTTTCACCAATGGAGTCCTCGCCATTTCCTTTGACATTCTCTCCCCCAACCTTGTCCCTTGTCCTCCTCATTTACAGTTGTATCCTCAGCTACATCAAAGCAATCTTCTGTTACTTCCTGCATGTGAGTTCCTCCGGTGCCTTTTATGCTAATAAGTGAACTCTCGTTAGCATCCTTATCTTTTGAAACACTATCACTACCAGCATGAATTTCTACATTAATCGCACCTTTCATATTTTCACTAACTTCTTTTTTCTCATCTGTTGACAATTTGACACACGGAATAACATCTTCATCATTAATTTCCTCTATATGTTGCTTTGGTAGTTTTGTATTTATCACTACTTCAGTATCACTGCAGTTGCACGCTCCATCACATTTTTGACATCTGATCTCATCTTTCTCGTTGTTGACTTCTTCCCTCTCATCGTGATTTTTATTACAACTATTGTTAATGATAATCGGGCAAACACAAAGTAATGAAAATTTTCCACATCGGTGACATTTTGGAGCTGCACAACGACTAGATTTGTGACCTTGCATTCCACATCCGTGACACGAGAAATGTGGACAGTTACGTTTCACGTGTTCTGGTGATTCACAATTGGAACATACTTTGACTTGGTTATTGTGAACTACCTTAAAATATCGCTTTCCAGCTGCTGTTTCAAATGACATCGACCATGCAAGTGAAACTAGCCCTGGTGGGAATTTCACTCGGACAAAGCGGGTACCATCAGCGACCTGTGTACCTGGATGTACACGCCTATAAACATCAGATACTATTTCTATGTTTTTCGATGTTAGTCTAGATAGTAGCTCTTCATCTTCAACATATGATGGAATATATAGGAAAGATACCACAACTATATCGGATTGCTGAAAATTACACTGGAATTCCTCTCCATTTATTTCAATTCCATGGTGTAATTTGTGAGCATTTTCCACTGTGTCTAATGTGATTTCGTAAGATAAGCCGTCCTCTTTATTTTGCACAACTGCCAAAACCGTATTTTTACCACATACTTCTTCTAGAGAATCAATTACATCATGTGCTCTATATTTTATTAGATCTATGCCATTGATTTTAATGGTGGCTTCTTTCGTATATTTACGATTGGTTGTAACATATTTCGCATTATTCCTATGACGGTTAATTCCAGAATAATTAGTCTTCCTGGAAGTGCCGACAAAACGGGTACTTCCAATGACACGTGTATTCTTGGCATTCTTGTCAAAACCTTCACCCCAATACATCTTTTCCATTTTCAAATGTTTAGGAATTTTGGAAACGCCGGAAAATTCTAAGCAAGCACGGCCCAAAACTGTCAACAAAGTTCATTCGAGTGCACCGAAACTACCCCCTCCACCTTCGAGTGAATCGATGGTGTAGGGGCACGGACGCTCAACTTCTGGTTATAATAATTGTTCAATTCAAATGTCTAATTATTGTTAATATCATATATACCTTATAAACAGTTCAGAATTGTCAAATATCCTTTGAATCAACGTAAATCCATCGGAGTAAATAACACACTTCCGTCAAGGGGCTATGCTCAATTCCTCTACGCCCGATATTGAATTCTTGAAATGAATACAATATGATATTCTGATAGATTTTGTGAAATAACGTCCAGTATTTACATTCTACGCTGAAAATGTTCATATGATGTTACGATTTTCTTTGTCATCGACAATTTTTCGCGGCATTTTTGTTTTTCCGTACTTTTTATACCTCTTCTTAACCCCAATAGAAATATGTTTGTCTTGCATTAGAATAGAAATAACAGTATTATAATTGAAGGACTAGCTATTTGAAGAGTTGCAAGCGTCGCCATGTTAATTTGCATTTGCGACGATCAAATCCCCAATTTACGTCGACAACTCTTCAGGTACGACACTGTTATTCCTTAAATATAACCGGAATAGTATTTTTCGGTGGTGACAAAATTTCAAAGCAATTATTTGAAATACATCTTAGATTTAGAAATAATACATTTAGAACGGCAAACATTTGCTCGATTTCATGATAGCTTGAATACGATAACTCGAATATAACCAAATGTTGTCGAATGCAAAGTATCAAGTATTACGTTTTCCTGTAATAATCATCTTCGAACTTTCAATTGATTCAGTTAAGTATATCACGATTCTTGCACCCACAACCCGAAAAACGGACGGCAAAAACTAACTGCTCCGGATGAGGATCGAACTCACAACCTCCGCATTCCTCATACTGTGCAGAGCAGAGTGAAGATACTGTCTATAAATACGGCGCGCTTTTTTTTTTCTTGATAAAATAGTTTATTTCTCTATGTACAGTAAAAATGAATAGGACAATCTCCATATCCATGTATAGAAAACAATAATGTTAATTTACCCTTACTTGTGTTAGTAGGGATATGATTAATTCCATCAAAATAAGTTTTAATTTTCATAACCAAGGGAACACAAATAACCAAACATACAATGTAGAATTCAGTTTTTCGTACATTTCAGTTATGGAAAGAAAGACAACTCGTGTTGTTTTTAAATATCAAAAATAGAAAAATTCTATTTATAGATTATAATTAAAACTGTTTTAAAGCAACAGTTGAACAGTATCATTTTGGAATCTAATTAGCGGATTGTCAACATCAAAATATTTAATGAAAAGAGGCAATCTGTTGTTCATTTTGTAGTAAGTAAATGCATACTGTACATATTTGTGCATTGTGAATAAAAATAGTTTGATTGTGTCAATTTCTTTGTTTTCAAAAACCATAATTTGTCTTGATTTGTAAATTGTTAATCTTGCAACACTAAGAATAAAATTGATAAAATATGTATTTATTGTTCTTGTATTTTCCAT
>MJUT01011525.1:713847-725255 GCA_002080005.1 Gigantidas platifrons
TAAAGGCCCTGTACTCTGAAATAACTTGTATTCCTTCACTCGTTTAATGTGGCGTTCCACATGAATCCTCAGACTTGCAATTTTCTGATTGTCTTCAACTTGAGATGAACTAAAATGGCCATCCGCACACAAGAAATGAGAGGTTGCTATTGTTATACCAGTCCTCTCCAAGAGTTTATTCAAAGCAAATCCTTTGTCCGCCATGATTTGGTCCCCAGGTTCTAAAAGTTCAATTATTCCGCATAATTTTGTGATTTCTATATCTGAAATATAGTGCAGAAATAAATGTCACTGCTCCATGAGGTGCTATTTCCACCAATCCCTTCCAGGTGTTATGACTTTTGTATGAAGAAAATGTTTTTGAAGTTAGTGCTAAAGAGGAAGGTTTTTCAGTGAATAACTCTTGTATTTGGATACAGTATTCTAAAGTCTTGTGGCATGTGTTCAAGAATGTTTTCGCTGCTGGGCCAAATGTTTATGCCACCAAGCAAGAAGCATAGGTAATGTGTCCATGTTATTATTTTTCTGCTAACTGAAGATTTGTGTATTTTAAACCTGACTGCAAGATCTTCTGCAAGGAACCCACATTTCAATCTACATAAAAACATAAAAAGTTCGTCAATTGGATCCATTGATCTTGGACGTCCTCTACTACTTAACTCATCCGATGCAGTATAATATACACTTATCATCCGTGCTGCAGAAGGCTGTATTGCATTGAAGAATATCATATACAAGTCATATATAGGTAGGAAAACCTGTATAACATTCTATTTAATCATCATCATATGAAAACCGAGTCAAACCGAATCTCTCCAGTTCTTGTTTTCCATCAGTTCTGAAATTTGATCGTCCTTCTTGTTAATCTCGATATCCTTCTGTGACAGTAGTTTTTCAAGGTGCTTTATCCTAAAATTGCAGACTGCATGTTGATCTTTCCTGAAAGAAAATAAAACCACAAAATAAAATAAAAATGTAGGGCGAGAGAATGGAGGGGACTGCAAAAATACCATGAAAATAAATACATGTAACACTTTACATTCAGCAAAACAAACATCTTAGGCTACATACAATTTCTGAGGAAAAAAAGACTGTTTTATTAATGTTCATATGGTTCATGTACTGAGCAACCAATGTTGAATTTAAAGATTTCCATATCAGGGTACATAAAAATCATGCATCAAGCTTTATACATAGTAACATAAATAAAATACATACTGGTTTTCATCCATTACATCTGTGTCTGTTTGTAATGTATCATCTTCACAGTTCCCTTCTTCCTCATTTTGTAACTAATCAGTGGTGGTTATTGCAATGTTTTTGGTGGGCAGAGGCAATCTAACTTTTGGAGGTTTTCTTGGCATAAAATCATCTTTCCATTCAAAAACTCAAGGAACCGGGGCTATATCAAAATAGCGACATATCGAAATAGCGACATCAAAATAGCGACATTACTCATAGATCAAAACGGCGACAATTTTAATTACCTATTTGAAAATTGTATATCAAAATAGCGACAGTAAGTTAAATCGATTTTTACAAGTGAAAGAGGATATGATAGAGAAAATTAAACAACATAAATAAATAAATAAATATCACAAGAATGTGTCAAACTTATGGCGTACAGAGCGCAACCAGTCAACATCCTACTTCCACCTCCCAGTTGGTGAGCAGGGGCAATAGATATTTAAGCTCACATGTCCCACTGTTTCCGTTGTCGTAATCGTCATCCGTCGGTAAGTTTTCACATGTTCATCTTCTCCTCTGAAACTACTTTATAGGAATGATGACGAGGAGACCCTCTACAAATTTCCTTATTTTGTGCTGATTGTGTGCATAAAGTTATGAGCCATTTTATATATTACTAAAGTATTACTAGTATTAAATGCAGGTAAAGGTCGCTGTTTTGATATATTGAATGTGTCGCTGTTTTGATATATCTTTTATCGCTGTTTTGATATGTCGCTATTTTGAAAATACCGAAAATGTCGCTATTTTGATCATTCCCGAAGGAACCATATCAGCCTTCAAGCACTTTCTGTTAAGTGTCCACTAAAGTCTTCTTTCTTAAAATGTCTTGAGCAAACAACTGTATTACCAGTGATATAAAAGAGAAAGTAAATTAAAATCATATATATATGTGTATGTTGATTATGAATGATTATCTTTCAAAATTAATAATAAATAGTCTATTTACACTATTGCACATCTGTAGGTAATTATAAACAGATCACTGATGGTGTAAATGTGAATTTTATTAATTTTATGTTGTCAGTTGCAAGATATTGCGTGTTCAGAAGAAGAAACCTTGTGAAAAACAATATGAACAGTATTGACATTATCAGACTTTTTAAATATACGTTGAAACATTATGTAGTGTATTTCTATGAATATTTATGCCAAATGAGGAAAATGAGAAGAATATTTGACAGACATTTTCTCCAAAATAACACAATTGTACAGGAAACAAACAATGTAATTCTATTCAATCTGTGATATGTTCTTATTATTCATGAAATGCTGAATCTGTGATATAATGTGTACTATTTTATAACATGTGATGAAAGATTTTAATAAAGATAAAAAAACAAAAAAGCGGAGGACTGTAGTGGCATGTTCATAGTCATCCTTAGGTCGGTGGTTCAAATCCGCCTCGCGGGATACCCTTTTGTCCCGTCTTAAAGTACTTTTCCCCCTCCTTCCTCAACTTCTGACGGTGTCAAGATCGTTATATCCCAATACAAAACTTATTTCATAGTATTCCTAACATTCATAACTAAGATACGTCGACAATTTAACTGATAAGCACATCCATAATATTCACATGTATATTTTCTTGTATTGCCTAAGGCAAATGAAAATAGATTGCATAAAATAATATATCAAAACTTTCTTTTCCACCACTAAATCCACGTCATTTATTTTCTCTAACTGATGCTGCGTAATCTGCTCCTTCCACGATTATATATGTACATGTTCACATCTGGTGTACAACCACATTTCATGAACAGTTTTTATTTATAACAATATGTGACGCCAGGAAGCAGTCAATGTCGATTCCTCAATCGTTGGGCGTCGCAGATTGTTCAGCGAATGGCTGCTATTTCAAAATTATCATTCGTACGATTCATGTACTCGTATTTACCATAAATAAAAAAAGTATGACATTATTCTTGTTTTCCGAGGTGATTGACTCGTCTGCAAATTAATTCGTTTTGACTATATGATGCAAACGCGGAAAATATTCCTGGTGAAAACAATTTTCTCTTTTCCTCTTCATCTTTCAGATAAATTGCAAATCAATGAAACATTCTACTGTTGCGACATCTGGAAGAGGTACTCCACATACATGTATGCGAGATGGTGCTATCAAAAACAAACTATGCATTGTTGCAGACTTTGTAGAATTGTTTTAAAAAATCAGTCAAAAGAAAAGAAATACACTGTCCAAATAAAGGTGGGAGATTTTTTTTTAATCCATTTCCGAGATAATCCCTTACAAATGAAGAAATAATCATACATATTTCTTTCAGATTCAAAGAATTTTTCAAAATGAAAATATCATGTAAGAGTGTAGAATAAAATGAGTAAATATGTTAGCATGTTCTTTATTTATTTTTTTCCTTTTTCAACCATTTGAAAACGTGAAAAACGTGAATTATAATGCAATCATTATATAACATGTTTCTTCGGGGGGCCACGGGGGGCTCAATGAGTTAGGTCGTTGGATCTAACAGCTTATACAAGCCTATCACCAATACGGCGTGGGTTCGCGCCCAGCTTTATAAATTACATAAAAGGGTGCACTCGACTCGTAGTGATAAAGTTTACCAGTTGCTTGCCCAGGGTCGGTGGTTCTCTCCGGCTTCCTCCACCACTAAAACTGGACTCCATGATATAGCTGAAATATTGCTGAAAGTGGCGTTAAAACACAAATAAACACAAATCATGTTTCTTCAGTGGCTAATGTTTGCCCGTCAAATCCACAATATTGACATGTCGTGAGAGAAGATTCTATATTAGCCCGATATTGAATTCTTGAAATAAATACAATATGATAGAAACTAAGCACATCGCCTACCTTGAAGATGATATTCTGATAGATTTTGTGAAATAACGTCCAGTATTTACTTTCTACGCTGAAAATGTTCATATGATGTTACGATTTTCTTTGTCATCGACAATTTTCGCGGCATTTTTGTGTTTCCGTACTTTTTATACCTCTTCTTAACCCCAATAGAAATATGTTTGTCTTGTATTAGAATAGAAATAACAGTATTGTAATTGAAGGACTAGCTATTTGCAGAGTTGCAAGCGTCGCCATGTTAATTTGCATTTGCGACGATCAAATCCCCAATTTACGTCGACAACTCTTTAGGTACGACACTGTTATTCCTTAAATATAACTGGAATAGTATTTTTCGGTGGTGACAAAATTTCAAAGCAACTATTTGAAATACATCTTAGATTTAGAAATAATACATTTAGAACGGCAAACATTTGCTCGATTTGATGATAGCTTGAACACGATAACTCAAATATAACCAAATGTTATCGAATGCAAAGTATCAAGTATTACGTTTTCCTGTAATAATCATCTTCGAACTTTCAATTGATTCAGTTAAGTATATCACGATTCTTGCACCCACAACCTGAAAAACGGACGGCAAAAACTAATTGCTCCGGGTGAGGATCGAACTCACAACCTCCGCATTCCTCATACTGTGCAGAGCACAGTGAAGGTACTGTCTATAAGTACGGCGCGCTAACCGATTGTGCCACCGGAGCAATGTTACAAATTGTCATAAAAGTTAAGCATTTATACTACACTCCACTCTCCGACCACTTGCACGGGCACTTTATCGTCAGCACATTGTATCACTCTTGTCTTCTTTCATTTTCAGCTGTTCCATGGTCTCTTTACTTCTTTCATGATAACGAAAACATACCTACAGACTCGACATTTATTTAATAAACCGGTATATCTTCATCAGCAACAGTCTTGACTAAAACGCAAACATTGATTATATATACTTTAACATCAAATAAAATCGCTCTAGCTAAATGAACTCGCAATAGTAACTAGTGATGAAATTATAATATATCACCATTTACCACGCACTGTAATCCTTGAGAAGTATAAATATTCAAAATAGTGTGAATTTAGTATGATCTCGTGATAGCTCAGTTGGTAGAGCGGAGGACTGTAGTGGCATGTTCATAGTCATCCTTAGGTCGGTGATTCAAATCCGTCTCGCGGAATACCTTTTTCTCCCGTCTTAAAGTGCTTTTTTCCCCTCCTTCCTCAACTTCTGACAGTGTCAAAATCGTCATATCCCAATACAAAACTTATTTCATAGTATTCCTAACATTCATAACTAAGGTACGTCGACAATTTAACTGATAAGCACATCCATAATATTCACATGTATATTTTCTTGTATTGCCTGCGGCAAATGAGAATACATTGCATAAAATAATATATCAAAACTTTCTTTTCCACCACTAAATCCACGTCATTTATTTTCTCTAACTGATGCTGCGTAATCTGTTCCTTCCCCGATTATATATGTACATGTTCACATCTGGTGTACAACCACATTTCATGAACAGTTTTTATTTATAATAATATGTGACGCCAGGAAGCAGTCAATGTCGATTCCTCACTCGTTGGGCGTCGCAGATTGTTCAGCGAATGGCTGCTATTTCAAAATTATCATTTGTACGATTCATGTACTCGTATTTACAATAAATAAAAAAGTATGACATTATTCTTGTTTTCCGAGGTGATTGACTCATCTGCAAATTAATTCGTTTTGACTATATGATGCAAACGCGGAAAATATTCCTGGTGAAAACAATCTTCTCTTTTCCCCTTCATCTTTCAGATAAATTGCAAATCAATGAAACATTCTACTGTTGCGACATCTGGAAGAGGTACTCCACATACATGTATGCGAGATGGTGCTATCAAAAACAAAGTATGCATTGTTGCAGACTTTGAAGAATTGTTTTAAAAAATCAGTCAAAAGAAAAGAAATACACTGTCCAAATAAAGGTGGGAGATTTTTTTTTAATCCATTTCCGAGATAATCCCTTACAAATGAAGAAATAATCATATATATTTCCTTCAGATTCAAAGAATTTTTCAAGATGAAAATATCATGTAAGAGTGTAGAATAAAATGAGTAAATATGTTAGCATGTTCTTTATTTTTTTTCCTTTTTCAACCATTTGAAAACGTGAAAAACGTGAATTCTAATGCAATCATTATATAACATGTTTCTTCAAGGGGCCCCGGGGGCTCAATGAGTTAGGTCGTTGGATCTAACAGCTTATACAAGCCTATCACCAATACGGCGTGGGTTCGCGCCCAGCTTTGTAAATTACATAAAAGGGTGCACTCGACTCGCAGTGATAAAGTTTACCAGTTGCTTGCCCAGGGTCGGTGGTTCTCTCCGGCTTCCTCCACCACTAAAACTGGACTCCATGATATAGCTGAAATATTGCTGAAAGTGGCGTTAAAACACAAACAACAAAAAAAGCATGTTTCTTCAGTGGCTAATGTTTGCCCGTCAAATCCACAATATTGACATGTCGTGAGAGAAGAATCTATATTAGCCCGATATTGAATTCTTGAAATGAATACAATATGATAGAAACTAAGCACATCGCCTACCTTGAAGATGATATTCTGATAGATTTTGTGAAATAACGTCCAGTATTTACTTTCTACGCTGAAAATGTTCATATGACGTTACGATTTTCTTTGTCATCGACAATTTTTCGCGACATTTTTGTTTTTCCGTACTTTTTATACCTCTTCTTAACCCCAATAGAAATATGTTTGTCTTGTATTAGAATAGAAATAACAGTATTGTAATTGAAGGACTAGCTATTTGAAGAGTTGCAAGCGTCGCCATGTTAATTTGCATTTGCGACGATCAAATCCCCAATTTACGTCGACAACTCTTCAGGTACGACACTGTTATTCCTTAAATATAACCGGAATAGTATTTTTCGGTGGTGACAAAATTTCAAAGCAACTATTTGAAATACATCTTAGATTTAGAAATAATACATTTAGAACGGCAAACATTTGCTCGATTTGATGATAGCTTGAACACGATAACTCGAATATAACCAAATGTTGTCGAATGCAAAGTATCAAGTATTACGTTTTCCTGTAATAATCATCTTCGAACTTTCAATTGATTCAGTTAAGTATATCACGATTCTTGCACCCACAACCCGAAAAACGGACGGCAAAAACTAATTGCTCCTGGTGAGGATCGAACTCACAACCTCCGCATTCCTCATACTGTGCAGAGAACAGTGAGGGTACTGTCTATAAGTACGGCGCGCTAACCGAATGTGCCACCGGAGCAATGTTACAAATTGTCATCAAAGTTAAGCATTTATACTACATTCCACTCTCCGACCACTTGCATGGGCACTTTATCGTCAGCACATTGTATCACTCTTGTCTTCTTTCATTTTCAGCTGTTCCATGGTCTCTTTACTTCTTTCATGATAACGAAAACATACCTACAGACTCGACATTTATTTAATAAACCGGCATATCTTCATCTGCAGCAGTCTTGACTAAAACGCAAACATTGATTATATATACTTTAACATCAAATAAAATCGCTCTAGCTATATGAACTCGCAATAGTAACTAGTGATGAAATTATAATATATCACCATTTACCACGCACTGTAATCGTTTAAAAGTATAAATATTCAAAATAGTGTGAATTTAGTATGATCCCGTGATAGCTCAGTTGGTAGAGCGGAGGACTGTATTCATGCTTGGACTTAATAGGACAATCAAAGGTGTAAATGTGAATTTTATTAATTTTATGTCGTCAGTAGCAAGATATTGCGTGTTCAGAAGAAGAAACCTTGTGAAAAACAATATGAACAGTATTGACATTATCAGACTTTTTAAATATACTTTGAAACATTATGTAGTGTATTTCTATGAATATTTATGCCAAATGAGGAAAATGGGAAGAATATTTGACAGACATTTTTTCCAAAATAATACAATTGTACAAGAAACAAACAATGTAATTTTATTCAATCTGTGATATGTTCTTATTATTCATGAAATGCTGAATCTGTGATATAATGTGTACTATTTTATAACATGTGATGAAAGATTTTAATAAAGATAAAAAAAAAAGAGCGGAGGACTGTAGTGGCATGTTCATAGTCATCCTTAGGTCGGTGGTTCAAATCCGCCTCGCGGGATACCCTTTTCTCCCGTCTTAAAGTACTTTTTTTCCCTCCTTCCTCAACTTCTGACCGTGTCAAAATCGTCATATCCCAATACAAAACTTACTTCATAGTATTCCTAACATTCATAACTAAGGTACTTCGACAATTTAACTGATAAGCACATCCATAATATTCACATGTACATTTTCTTGTATTGCCTAAGGCAAATGAAAATAGATTGCATAAAATAATGTATCAAAACTTTCTTTTCCACCACTAAATCCACGTCATTTATTTTCTCTAACTGATGCTGCGTAATCTGCTCCTTCCCCGATTATATATGTACATGTTCACATCTGGTGTACAACCACATTTCATGATCAGTTTTTTTTTATAATAATATATGACGCCAGGAAGCAGTCAATGTCGATTCTTCACTCGTTGGGCGTCGCAGATTATTCAGCGAATTGCTGCTATTTCAAAATTATCATTCGTACGATTCATGTACTCGTATTTACCATAAATAAAAAAGTATGACATTATTCTTGTTTTCCGAGGTGATTGACTCATCTGCAAATTAATTCGTTTTGACTATATGATGCAAACGCGGAAAATATTCCTGGTGAAAACAATCTTCTGTTTTCTCCTTCATCTTTCAGATAAATTGCAAATCAGTGAAACATTCTACTGTTGCGACATCTGGAAGAGGTACTCCACATACATGTATGCGAGATGGTGCTATCAAAAACAAACTATGCATTGTTGCAGACTTTGAAGAATTGTTTTAAAAAATCAGTCAAAAGAAAAGAAACACACTGTCCAAATAAAGGTGGAAGATTATTTTTTAATCCATTTCCGAGAGAATCCCTTACAAATGAAGAAATAATCACACACAATTCCTTCAGATTCAAAGCATTTTTAACGATGAAAATATCATGTAAGAGTATAGAATAAAATGAGTAAATATGTTAGCATGTTCTTTTTTTTTTTTTTTCAACCATTTGAAAACGTGTTAAACGTGAATTCTAATGCAATCATTATATAACATGTTTCTTCAGGGGGCCCCGGGGGACGCAATGAGTTAGGTCATTGGATTTAACAGCTTATTCAAGCCTATCACCAATACGACGTGGGTTCGCGCCCAGCTTTGTAAATTACATAAAAGGGTGCACTCGACTCGCAGTGATAAAGTTTACCAGTTGCTTGCCCATGGTCGGTGGTTCTCTCAGGCTTCCTCCACCACTAAAACTGGACTCCATGATATAGCTGAAATATTGCTGAAAGTGGCGTTAAAACACAAACAACAAAAAAAGCATGTTTCTTCAGTGGCTAATGTTTGCCCGTCAAATCCACAATATTGACATTTCGTGAGAGAAGATTCTATAATAGTGCGAACGGACCGCCCGATATTGAATTCTTGAAATGAATACAATATGATAGAAACTAAGCACATCACCTACCTTGAAGATGATATTCTGATAGATTTTGTGAAATAACAGACAAGGAGTTGCTATTTTAATAAGTAAAAAATTCAAAAATGTATTTATTGAAATAGAAAGAGAAGATGGTAGATATATACATATTAAAGGTAAAATAGAAGATAAATATATGGATATTTATAATATATATGCTCCAAATCCAGTAAATGAGAGATGTGCATTTTTAGAAAAATACAAAACAAAAATAATTAACAATGGATATAGTGTAGTTGCTGGAGATTTTAATACTACTCTATCACAAATTGATAGATCAGGAAAATCAAAACATGTACATGATAAAGCTGTAAAATCCTTATTAAATATTATGAACGAAAAACAACTGTATGATGTGTGGAGAAATAGAAATTTGTATTGCAAAGTATACTCAAGAAAGCAAATTGTTGAATCATTTTTAACACAAAGTAGATTAGATTATTTTTTAGTATCAGAGAAATTAAAACCAATGGTCAAAAATATTTACTATAATGATTCCTCATTTAGTGATCATAGTATTGTGAATATGAAAATAGATTTATCAAATGTGGAAAAAGGACCTGGTATATGGATATTCAATAACTCATTTTTACAAGATAAATGTTATGTATCAAAGATAAGAAAGATATTTGAAGATGAAATTGGATCAGAATTTTATGAGTTACATCCATTAATTTGGTGGGATAATCTTAAATTCAAAATTAAGAAATTAAGTCAAATTTATGGAAAAGAAAAGTATAAAGAGAGAAATAAAGTTTTTTATAAGTTACAGAATAAAATTCAAGAAATGTCAATAAGATCTGCAAACGGGTTTAATATTGATACTAATAAATATTTTGATATGAAAAATGAACTGCAAGAATATGAAAAACACAGATGTAATGGAGCGATTCTAAGATCTAAAAGTAAATGGGCTCTTGAGAGTGATAGAAATACTGCATATTTTTTGCAATTAGAAAAATCCAGACAGAATTCTAAATTAATTTCTCAAATAAAAAACTTAGAAGGAAATATAGTGAGTGAAACAAATGACATTTTAGATACTGTACATGATTATTATGAACAATTGTTTTCATGTGTTCAAACTGAAAATGAATCAATACATGATATATTACAATTTATTCATGCTTCTGTAGATGAAAATAATGTTGAAATGTGTGATGAGGATATAAGTATCAGTGAAACATATAAATCATTGCATTGAATGGTATGTCAAAAGGTAAAACACCTGGACCAGATGGTTTAACATCTGAATTTTACTTATATTTTTTTAATGAGCTACAATCTGTTTTTAAATATATCTTTGAATGTATAGAAAAAAACCAAGAGTTATCAAGATCTATGAAATATAGTATTATTAATTTGATTTATAAAGAAAAAGGTGAAAAAACTGATTTGAAAAATTTTAGACCTATAAGTCTGTTAAATGTTGACTATAAGATTCTAGCCAGAATAATGTCTAATAGATTAAAAAATGTTTTACCACATATTATATCAGATAGTCAAAGCTGTTGTATCTTAGGCAAGGATATTTCAGATACAATTTGTAGTGTAAATGATATTATTCACCTTGTAGAAATGGATGAATTAGAAGGTTTTCTGTTAAAAACTGATCAAGAAAAAGCATTCGATAGAGCTGGTCATGAATACTTGTTTGCAGTTCTAGAAAAATTTGGTTTTGGTCTCAAATTCAGAAATTGGATAAAAATA
>MJUT01011526.1:31130-44158 GCA_002080005.1 Gigantidas platifrons
AAACAAACAAACAAACAAGGCAGATTTGTATGGATGTGCCCGATTAGATATAAAACAAGCTCATTCAAATTCAAATTGCAATTCCCACAGATGCTTAAAATTAGATGCAATGATTATTATTTGGGGGGGGGGTCAATAATTATGTAGAGTTAGCTTTTCATTGTCAGATTTTTTGACACAGATTTAGTTATATAGTTAACTATCAATGTCAGATTCTTTTTTATATATTCAGCTATATAGTTAACTAACATTGTCAGATTCTTTTTTTGATATATAGGTTCAGCAATATAGTTAATTAACATTGGCAGATTCTTTTTATACAGATTCGGTTATATAGTTAACTAACATTGTCAGATTTGTTTTTATATAGATTCAGCTATATAGTTAACTAACAATGTCAGATTCTTTTTTTTTTTTTTTATAGATTCACCCATATAATTTACTAACACTGTCAGATTCTTTTTTATATAGATTCACCATGGCAACACCCAATTTTTCTTCGAGACAATTCAAATGTATTTTATATGATTTTTTTGGGAAACGAATTTACATAAGTTTTTATAACTTGTTTTCGGATTCCATTGGTTGATTATGAAATTTATTGTAATTGTCATTGTTATAGTTTGTATTGTATTTGTAATTAATCAATAAAAATATGTTTACACCAACACCCAATTTCTGTGATCCATGTACAAATGAAGGCAAGAATTCCAAAGCCATAAAATACTGTACCGACTGCGAGGAAAAATATAGTAAACTAACATTGTCAGATTTTTTTTTTATATAGGTTCAGCTATATAGTTAACGAACATTGTCAGATTCTTTTTATACAGATTCAATTATATAGTTAACTAACATTGTCAGATTCTTTTTATACAGATTCAGTTATATAGTAAGCTAACATTGTCAGATTCTTCTTCTTTTTTTTTTTTTTTTTTAATATATTCAGCTATATAGTAAACTAACAATGCCAGATTCTTTTTTTTATAGATTCACCCATATAATTTACTAACATTGTCAGATTCCTTTTATACAGATTCAGTTATATAGTTAACTAACATTGTCAGATTCTTTTTATACAGATTCAGTTATATAGTTAACTAACATTGTCAGATTCTTTTTATACAGATTCAGTTATATAGTTAACTAACATGGTCAGATTCTTTTTATACAGATTCAGTTATATAGTTAACTAACATTGTCAGATTCTTTTTATACAGATTCAGTTATATAGTTAACAAACATTTTCAAATTCTTTTTGATATAGATTCAGCTATATAGTTAACTAACAATGTCAGATTCTTTTTTTTTATAGATTCACCCATATAATTTACTAACATTGTCAGATTCTTTTTTATATAGATTCACCATGGCAACACCTAATTTCTGTGATACATGTACAGATGAAGGCAAGAATTTCAAAGCCATAACATACTGTACCGACTGCGAGGAAAAATCACCCACTTGGTGTTGAACAACAATTGCTCATTATATGAAATTATAGTATTTTTAAGAAATATTAAGATCAATTGTTGTCAATGTCCTCTAAAACGAAATTAAGTGGACTTTTGGGTTTATGGTATTGAACACCACTTTCAACAATATTTCAGTTATATCGTGGTGGTCAATTTTATAAGTGCAGGAAACCGGAGTACTCAAAGAAAACCGCCGACATTTTATCCAAAACTTATATTTATTCTAATAAAACAACATGATGCGTTCATTTACATTGTTCCCTGAATATTTCATATGCTCCGCACTACTAAGATTGTTCGTCCTGTGTTATATGTGAGAGATGGTATTTTACTCACGCGTGGAAAACACTTGCATGACTTCATTATTTCACTAAGTGAAAATGTTTGGGTCCATAAAACTATTTGTACCCCCTTTTGTATTGAAGTGTCTGTATGTGTGTTAGGAGTTACGGTTATCAATTTTTGCCTATTTCTGCGATTTTTCTTTTCCGACAGATTTCTTTTTTGTTATGTTTTTTTTTTGTTTGNTTTTTTTTCATTTTAAATAAGTCATGTTGTTAAGATGCTACGTTGATTGCCATGCATAGAAACGGATACATGTCGATTGTGGTGACTGTGTTCCTTTCGTCGAAGCATACAACATACATTTGTATATTACCTGTACTGTACAACACGAACTTCCAACAATTATTGTACACGTTTTATCAATACCTAACTACCGTTTTTTACAATCAATGTGTCACGTGTGTACTGCGTATGATAATACAATTACCCAACTAGCCTTGCATAACTTTATACGATCAGTGTGGACGTGGACGTGTCACTCAGTACTCATCTGGCCAGTTGCTTACGTGGTAAGGAGATGCATTCTTAATAAGAAACAAAAGTATTGGTATTTAAGAAATATTAATTTGTTGTGTTTATGATAAATTTTATTTTTTAAACAAACAAACAAACTAACAAACAAACAAACAAACAAACAAACAAACAAGCAAACAAACAAACAAACAAACAACAAACAAACAAAACAAAAACAAACAACAAACAAAGAAAACAAAAAACAAAAATGAAAAAACAAAGAAACAAAGAAACAAACAAGGCTGTGCCCGATTAAATATAAAACAAGCTCATTCAGATTAAAATTGCAATTCCCACAGATGTTTAAAACTAGAAGCAATGAATATTATTGGCGGGGGGGTTCAATAAATATGTAGAGTTAACTTTCATTGTCAGATTTTTTTTACACATATTCAGCTACAGGGGCGGATCCAGGATTTTGTGTTAGGGGGGACGGATGTCGGCGAGGGGTCTGAGGACCGCTTAAGGTCTCCAGCGGGTCCAGGGCAGATCCCTGTTAGGGGCCCCCGGGGGTGAAGCCCCCCGGTAGCTCCTGGGTTTTGAGTATTTAGGAAGCTTTTCCGTCAACAATTTTGAAGCATTTTGTGAATGTGATGAAGTGTATTAAAACGCATGAATCTTCTCCAACAAGTTTCAAATAGTTACTAAGCAGTGAGTGTAAATTAAAGGGAGATGTCACTTGAAATTATCTATCTGGAGCTGTGACTCCCCTGATTTCCTTTTCACGCCGGGTATTCGTATACTCGGAACAGGTGCAAGCTAGTTATTTTTAACGTTTTCATTGGCCAATTTTGAATTTTTGGACACTACAGACCGTGGAGCATGACGGCAACGGTACATGGAACAGCATGCTCCGCGGTCTGTAGTGTCCAAAAATTCTAAATTGACCAATGAAAACGTTCAAAATAACTAGCTTGCAACGAGTTTCAGAATACCCGGCGTGCTATATTAGCCAATTTTCTCATGTTTCTCTGTTGAAAATGGGGTAATTTGTATTGAAGTGTTTGTAGAATGGATGGATTTTGATAAAATTAATGTCTAAGGGATTCTAATATCACTTTGTTTTCTGTTGTTAGAATACCCAATTATTTGTCTCATCATTTTACTAAAATTGAATTTAACTGCTATTGTGATATATGTGATGGTTGATGAAGAAGAAGGGTGTACAAAATGTTCAAGAATTTTCAAGAATCTGTTAAAAGGATTATACTTTATTTTGTGGGCTCTAAATAATATCAATTTCTTGGTAACGTTCCAGGTATTGGTATGAAGTATTGTTAAAATGTAGATGGCTAATATTTCTTAGATAAAAAAAACTATCTAAGCAACCTTGCTGTAGCTTTCTATATTTTGTTGATGATGCCATGGCATGCCATTAGAAATTAGTAGAAAACAATAAGAAGCGAATTTTATCGAAAAGGAATCCGCGTTAAATCATAACATCATAATTTATGAAAGTCAGTCAAAATGACTTCAAGATGATTTTCTGATTAATCGTAGACTGCTTCAAAAGTTCAAAAGTAATTATTTAGATAAACTAAAAGGGAAATGCAACGGGTAAAAATATATAATGATTTATTACATTTAACAGGCGAATAAATGAATGCTGATATCCTTAATAGAGGGACAGAAGACCACACCCCCTCTCTCTCTCTTTATTTTTGGGTGTTTTTGCTTAGGGGGGCAACTTCCCTTCCGCCCCCCTCTGGGTCCGCCACTGAGCTATATAGTTAACTATCAATGTCAGATTCTGTTTTATAGATTCAGCTATATAGTAAACTAACATTGTCACATTCTTTTTTTGATATATAGGTTCAGCTATATTGTTAACTAACATGGTCAGATTCTTCTTATACAGATTCAGTTATATAGTTAACTAACATTGTCAGATTCCTTTTATACAGATTCAGTTATATAGTAAACTAACATTGTCAGATTCTTTTTGTACAGATTCAGCTATACAGTAAACTAACACTGTGAGATTCTTTTTTTTTTTTAATAGATTCACCCAGATAATTTACTAACATTGTCAGATTCTTTTTTTTATATAGATTCACCATGGCAACACCCAATTTCTGTGATCCATGTACAGATGAAATCAAGAATTCCAAAGCCATAAAATACTGTACCGACTGCGAGGAAAAATTTTGCGAAGAATGTTTAGAATCTCATCTTCGTTTTAGAAAATTCAAGTCTCACCATGTAATTGATTTGTCGTCCATAGGATCAAGAATACCAACACCTTCTAAGATAAACGGTGAGATCCATACAGGCATCCAGATTGATTATTTTTGCAGTCAACATGATGATGTTTGCTGTAGAGCGTGCATCCCTGATCTCCATAGGTCTTGTAAAAATGTTTTACCTTTAGATTTTGCGTCGAAGGATGTCAAACATTCGTCTTTACTTTCTGATACATTAAAGGAACTTGATCATATGACTGAAACACTAAACAAACTAGTATCGAACAGAGAAGACAATAAAAAGGTACTTCAAAAGAGCAAGACGTCAATACTAAAACAAATTAGTGTCATGAAGTCCAAGTTATTAAAACACATAGATGAACTTGAACAAAAGTTAATCACTAAACTTACATCTATCAAAGAAAAAAATGAGACGAAAATAAAGAAAGAGAAAGATGAAATGTCACGTTTGGTGTCCTGTTTGAAAGATGAAAAACAAGAACTAGAATTCCATAAAAATCATTCGTCAAACAATCAGCTGTTTGTGGTTTTACGTAAGCAAATAACAAACATACAGAAGAGGGACACCAAGATCCAAGAGATGACGTCCACTATTAAGGACATTGACATGGAATTTGAAGAAAATAATTATTTCAAAATTGAAACAATTGGATCCATTTCAGAGATTACCCGGCCATGTCCTATTCAGTACAAATCAATGAAAATACAACAACCACAAGTACAACAAGACAGGACAAAGACAACAACAGAATTCAGAAAAGATGGTGAAGTAAACCTAAAACATGGCGAGTCATACTTCTTAACAGATATTGCCGTCACTTCTGACAACAAATTACTTATTTGTAATTTTCATTCAGGTTATCCAAAGGTATATATCTACAAGGATTACAAAACCTATGAAGACAAAATATCATTGATCTCTGCACCATATGGTATCACTGTAGTACCATGTACAGATAAAACTGTAGTTACTCTTCCAGAGAAGAACTCCATACAATTCATCAACACCACCAACAATACAAAGGACAAGAAGGTAAAGATAGGAGATACGTGTTACGGTGTTACTGCTGTAAAGGATAAAATTTACCTTGGTGGAGATGACAAAGTTATTATTTTAGATATTAACGGATCTCGAGTTAGAGACGTACACACTGATGGTAGGAGTAGTTATAGTTTATACTATAATGAGAGGAATGATCAGATGTTGTTACGACAGTATGGGGGGCTGTGTTGTATCAGTTTAGATGGCCAAGTTATATATAGATACGACATATCAGGTAGTGCCGGGCTGGCTGTCGACCGACAAGGTCATGTATACATCAGTGGATATAGTACCAACGACATACACAGGTTGTCACCAGATGGAACATTCCGTGATATAGTACCAAGTAAACGTGATGGTATTGAATATCCAGAGGGTATAACATTTAACAATGACTTTACAAAGCTCTTCGTTATAAGTAGCATGGGTAAATCTGTATTAGTTTACAGTTGTAAATGATAGATTGAGGTATTTTGTAAACAAACTCTTTTTTATAAAGTTTGTGAAGAATTTTTTTTATATAAACTAGTAATATATAAGATTAATATGAATTGTTATTTATTCATTAGAAATATAAAACAATTAATTGATAACTGCGAGTGTTGTGTGTCGTTTGTGTCAATTATTTACAAAATTTAAGAATAATTTTAATCAGTTAATACTTTTGCACTTTAAAATTCTGATAAAGAATTTGATAAAGCTTTATGTACAAGAAATTAAATAGAAAGTAAAGTCTTTATCAATCTTCTATGCATGACATATCAAAGGTGACCTTTATTCAAAATACACATCCTAGAAATTTAAACTTGGCAAACAAAAAATATATAGCTCATCCAACAGACACAAAACAAACAATATAGTTTACACATGTTTGTCTACTAAGTAAAATCCACAGCGGGATTTTGTGGGTTTTTTCGCCTCCGTCCTCAGTTCATGTGTCATTTGAAATCAGACTTTGGTCGTAGTTAACCTGTCACATCACATGAATCACACCGTTGACCGAGCTATTGTTATTATTTTGCGACCGTCGTTGTCGTCTGTAAGAAGAGTTTGAAGATACCAAAGGGGAAACCAGAAACCGTATATTTCAATTTTGTCCTTCAAATCACTTGACCTGTTTGAACCAAACTTGACATTAGATTCACAGTAAAGTTTCAATTGTTTGGAGCTGATAATGCGTCCTGATTTGATCAAATAAAAAAAAAATTCTATGAAACCGCTGGCAGGATTGGATTGTGATAATGCAGGACTGTTCACAAGTTTTTCATGTAGTAATTAACAGTTTGTTTTGTCGTCAGCTCAGTTTTTAGTACCATACGGCAAATGAATATGATCAACCTATGTGAAAGTGTATAATAATAAGTTTCGTAGCGAAGCTGAACCTAACGGTCATGTGAGCTCTTGTCACCACTTGGTATCCGTTGTCTGTCATCCGTTTTTGCCATCTCTAAGTCCATTGGGATACTTGTAAGAAAATATGGCTAAATTTGTTTCTCTTTGACAAATATGTCCGACAGGTCTGTCAACCTTGTAATACAGTTTTAAGATACCAAAGGGGTAATCAGAATCCATAAATCAAAGAAGAGAAAAAACAATGGCCAAAATAAAAGGATAAAAGGACAAACAATAATCCACAAAACACTACACAGAAAACTACATAAATTTGCATTCTCTATCCAGAGTTGTCGTTTCTGCTACGCTACACAACATCTCTGTCAACGCTCAATTTACAAGATTCTTGTAAAACTTAGAAACAGTAAAAAAAATGTACTTAAAATTGTTTTAATTATTGTAAATATCAATAAAGACGAAAATAAACCACTCATTTCAAATCAATTCTCTCTTAAAAATGATTTGACCCCCCACTTCTTGGAGAACTATTTTGCGGAGGTAAAAATTAAGAAGTTAAAAACGATCACAAATCATTTTGAAGAGAGAATTGATCTGAAATGAGTGATTTATTTTCATCTTTATTGATATTTACAATAATTAAAACAATTTTAAGTAGATTTTTTTTACTGTTTCTAAATTTTACAAAAATCTTGTGTAATGAGCGTTGACAGAGATGTTGTGTAGCGTAGCAGGAACGACAACTCTGGATAGAGAATGAGAAAACTAAAGATAGAGCAACACGAACTCCATTAAAAACCGGGTTTGAACCCAAGTATTCCGGAAGGGTAAATAGTTCCTGCAGCCACTAGTGGCACATGTCGTGTTACTTTAGTTACAAACCCGATGGATGATATATCATGAATGAGGAAAGCATCGGGAAGTGCTTATGACATATAGACAAGTAGAATATATCCGTGACACCGATATTCCTTATCAGCATCAACCCTCTATCAAGGAAACCCTGATAGGAACCACAAGCTGTAGAATATCGGATCAACTGAGAGAGATATACTCCATATACAGCTGGAATGTTTCTACATATAAATGGAAAGTTCACAATGAGAACATTTAAATATTTATTTGTCTTAAAGTTGTGTTCTTAACCGGCCTTCATTGTCAATTTCGAGGTGTACGTCAAGATATGAAGCATACCTAGTTGTATCTGTGGTAACCTTTATCTCAAGCTCAATGGCATAGATGCGAGCAACAATATCACCAAATTATAATTATTTAGTGAAATGACATCATCTATTTAGATGAACGTGAAATTAAAGGATAGGACCATCGTCCTTTCGTTTTTCTTGAGAAGCCCTTGTATGTAGTATGCTTTATGCGAATAAAGGAACAAGTCGGCGAGAAGAGGGGCGGACACAAGTTGCACCCATGGGTATGCCAATTGTCTGTTGAAAAAACATGCTCACCAAATATAACAAATATGCTGTCAAATCAAACACTGAAGTATGTTGATATCAGTTTCAGAATACGCTCTATCAGAATTCATGACATAACACCGAGCTTATAGCGAGAGTATAACGATGGGTGTCACATGTGGAGCAGGAATTGTTTGTCCGCGGTTTTATCTTTTCTTAGTGGTTTTTAGCTCACCTGTGTGAGCTACTGCCATCACTTGGCATCCGTCGTCCGCCAGTAAACTTTAAAAAAAATCTTCTCGTCTGAAACCACTGGGCCAATTTAAATCAAACTTGGCCTGAATGATCCTTAGGGGGTTCCCTTTAAAATTATGTCTGATAACCCTGCCGACCAACCAACATGGCCGCTGTTACTAAAAATAGAACATATGGTAAAATTGAAGGTTTTTGGATAATAACTCAAAAACCGTTAATAATATCAGAAATCTGACGTGGAGTAAAAATGATGGGCACAGCAAAATCTACCTACCCTGCAATTTTGAAGTAAAACTGATTACCCATCTTGGAGTTATTGCCCCTTTTCATCAAATTTGCCAAATTTTTATACTTTTCGTCCTTTATTTCAAAAACTATAAAAGATACAGGTTAAGTTTAATTGCAAAAATGTGTAACATGTCGAGATCTACCTACTATGAAAGTTTTAAGTAAATTCCATTACCCATTTTGGAGTTATTGCCCTTTTTTCATCAAATTTTCAAAATTTTAATACTTTTCGTCCTTTATTATAAGAGATAGACGTTTAAACTGCAAACATGTTCAAGATCTACCTACCCTGCAATTTTGAAGTAAATCTGAATACCCATTTTGGAGTTATTGCCCTTTTTTCATTAAATTTTTAAAATGTTAATACTTTTCGTCCTTTATTTCAAAAATTATAAGAAATAGATGCTCAGTTTGAATTGCAAAAATGTGCAGCATCTCAAGATCTACATACCCTGCAATTTTGAAGTAAATCCCATTACCCATTTTGGAGTTATTGTCCTTTTTTTTTTAGCTCACCTGACCAAAGGCCATGTGAGCTTTTGCCATCATGTTTCGTCCGTCGTCGTCGTCTGTCGTAAACTTTTCACATTTTAATCTTCTCCTCTTAAGCCGGTGAACCAAATTAAACCAAACCTGGCTTGGATGGTCCTTGGATAGTTCCCTTTCAAAATTATGTCCGGTGATCCCGACTTCCAACCAAGATGGCCGCCAAGCTAAAAATACAAAAAAGGGGGGATGGAATTTTAATTGTCCATTGCTGCTTTAGTATAAGTCAAAATAAGCTCAAATTTTAACTGCAACTACATGGCAAGGAGTAGTTTATCATATATTCCGGGTTTTTCTGTAAAAATTTTCTTTCAGTCGATTTATACCGATTATGCAAATTAGGCATATTTTGATGAAAGATCACATTTAAATCTTCTCCTCTGAATCCCCTGGACCAAATTAAACCAAACCTTGCAGGGATGGTCCCTGGGTGGGTCTCTTTCAAAATTGTGTACGACAGCCCTGCCCTCCATTCCAGATGGCTGCTGTTACTAAAAATAGAAATTTCTTTAATTATCCATTGCTGCTTTAGTATTAGTCGAAATGAGCATAAATTTTAACTGCAGCTACATGACAAGGAGTAGTTTAACATATATTCCATTTTTTTTTCTGTGAAATGTTTCTTTCATCCGATTTATACTGATTATGCAAATTAAGCATTTTTTTTTTATAAAAGATCACATTTAAATCTTCTCCTCTGAAACTGCTGAACCAAATTAAAGCAAAATTGGCTGGGATGGTCCTTGGGTGGTCCCCTTTCAATATTGTGTCCGACAGCTCCACCCTTCATTCGAGATGGCTGCTGTTACTAAAAATAAACATGTCTTCAATAAGCCATTGCTGCTTTAGTATAAGTCAAAATGAGCTCAAATTGTAACTGCAGCTACATGGCAATGAGTAGTTTAACATATATTCTGAGTTTTTCTGTGAGATTTTTTCAGCCAGTTTATTCCGTTTAGGAATATTATGAGATAAATATCACATCTAAATCTTTTGCTCAGAAATGTTAGTTGAACTGTTCTTTGGGCGACCCACTTTCAAAATTATGTATAACACCCCCATTTTCTATTAACTTTAGATGTCAAATTGAAAACCAGGTGAGCGATTACAGGCTCCAGGGAGCCTCTAGTTTGTTGTTCATGTTGTCAAATTATTTGTCTTTATGTTCTTGGTTCCGTATTATGATGTCCGCTACGATTTCCGCATAAAGACTATCATTGAAACATCCCATTTGTTTTGTAGGGGTTTTATTTATTTTATTTGTATTCATTTACATATATTGGTCGGAGTGTCACATATGGATTAGGGTCTGCTAACCCTTCCGGAGCACATAATTCCACACCGGTTAGTAATGGGGTTCGCGTTGCTCTATCTGTGGTTTTCTATATACTTAGTAATTTAATCTGTCTGTTAGCTTGAAGTGGTGAATGTGAATAGTGACTCAATAGTGTTGTAGAGAAGTCAAATGTGTGAATGATCACCTCTACTTTAACATATCTTTAGAGTTCTTCAGAATCCACATCTGATTCACACCATCCCTTAAAAAACTAGTGACAGTAATTCTGAAACCCGATTTTGTCTGCTGATAGAATAGATGTTAATAATTTGCAAAGAGGTTACGTGAAGCATTTGGACATTCAAGCAATAGGACACTTACATACCTAAGGAATCCAGTAGAGTGGAGGTAGATCCAGTTCTTCATCTTTGATTGAAATTCCAAAGTAACACAAAACAGACCTATGATGGTCGTCGGGGTATATGTAGGGCTGCCAAGTGAATTGTCAATTCCTAATCCATTTATCAAGCAGTCTATGTAATGTGATTTACGCACAAAAAACGACATTGTTAGGGGCCTTGTCGGCAGGTACAACAAGATATTTGTCATTGGGGTGAAACAAATGTATAGCAATATTTGAGTCTTTAAAAATCGATGTTTGCGAATGCTCATTGACCCATTGGGTTTGTTTAATTCTAATTTGTATCTACGATCTCACACTCTTCACCCACTCAGAAAGAGAAGTCCTCCTTTTCACGTTTTGTCCAATGTCTGTCATATGTCTCGATGGACTCCATAAGAACTTCAAAGTTATGTTTCCAGTTTATGGATTTAGGGCCACGATATGTCGGCCCTTTGGCTAACACACCTCACAGTGAGATATATAGTGTTCAGGTCACCAATTATCACGTAGCCAACCGGATTAAATGAATGGGGAATTTTCACATGTCAATAAAATTTATATCTACCGTTACTCTAAATCAATTGGGTCATTTCTTAATAAACTTGTATAGAAGAGTCCGTGGATGGTTCTCTTTCAAAATTATGCTCGACAGCCCAGCCTTCCATCGTCGGTGCTACAGTTTTCTTAATATAGCCATTACCTCTGTCTTTTTTTATGATTTAAAATATATTTAGTGAATACTGGGTATATGGTAAATATTTGAGTTGATTTGATTTTTAGTGTTTTAAAGCCACTTTCAATAATATTTCAGCTACCCGGTATATCATGGCGACCAGTTTTAGTGGTGGAGGAAGCCGGAATACCCGGAGAGAACCACCGACCATAGGCAAACAACTGGTAAACTTTATCACTTGCGGCTGCGAGTCGAATGCACCCTGTTAATTATTTACAAAGCCGGGCGCGAACCCACGCCGTATTAGTGATAGGCTTGTATGAGTTGTTAGATTCTCAACGCCCTAACTCATTGAGCCACCCGGGCCCCTACATGGTAAAGAGTTGAGCATGTTCTCATTAGAAACCATTTTACAGAATAAAAACAAAACTTGGTTGGAATGGCTCTTGAGTGGTGCTCAATCAAAACTATGTCCTGTAGCCTAGAAAAACTAATAGAGAAACTTCTTAAAATAACCTAAGCTTCTACATTTTCGTTTGTCTTGTAACTTTGTTTGAGGCAGCACATTTCAGTTTTATTGCACGGTGCCTTCGTATTTTCATGTCATGAATTTGTCAAAATATTTGAATTACAACTGTGGTAAATATCCAGATAGGGATAGGGGCATACGAGATATCGACGAGTTAATCCATTTCACTTTAACATATTGTTAAATTGGTTTCAAGTACTCATGAATTATTGATAAAAATTTAATGAAATTTTAAAAACTTGTTGATTAAATTTGTGTTTTTATCCTTATATATTAATATTGAAACAAGATTGCAACACATAGCCATGTGTCCCCCGCCGCAATAGAAAGAGGTGTAATGTGTGTAATGTTACCCATGTGATATATTTATAAAATCGAGAAAGCATCCGAGATGCAACAGCCGAGTTGCAAGTCAAAATCTTGGGGCATTTAATTTGTCTATTCACCCTAATCATAAATATATATGGTTTAGGGGTGGGGATCTCAACCATTAAAAAGTTCACTTCAGGTAGGGGGTGTGGTATGACCCCCAGGGCCTCAGATATAAGCCTTTAATTTGCCTAGTCACCCGGATCATAAATATATATGGCTTAGGGGTAGGGATCTCAACCATTAAAAAGTTCACTTCGGGTAGGGGGTGGGGTATGACCCCTGGGGCTTTAGCTATAAGGCATTTAATTTGCCTAGTTACCCTGATCATAAATATATATGGTCTAG
>MJUT01011526.1:109185-121371 GCA_002080005.1 Gigantidas platifrons
GGATTAGCATGGGCCTACCTAGATACCCACTGACAGGAACATACAACATGCACGGATTAGCATGGGCCTACCTAGATACCCACTGACAGGAACATACAACATGCACGGATTAGCATGGGCCTACCTAGATACCCACTGACAGGAACATACAACATGCACGGATTAGCATGGGCCTACCTAGATACCCACTGACAGGAACATACAACATGCACGGATTAGCATGGGCCCCTATGCTCGTGGGGCCCCAGGACAACTGCCCACCGTGTCCATGTGTTAAGACTGCACTGCATGGTGGCCTATTGATTAAGACGCCCATAATAACCACCACCATGTATCCAATCAAATTAAGTTGTTCTTTTATGGCCAAGAGTTGTGGTAGAAATTATCTGAAAATGAGAACTCGTCATGTACTAAGGATTAAATAGAATAAGAGACGTACAACAAACTTTAAATCAATTAATTAATCAAATGACATTTTTTTTTTTTTTTTTTATGAGTTACATAATTTTTAAATGACAAATGACATATTGATATATTGACTGTCGTTGGTGTCATGGTCATGGGCGTTCCGTAGTTCACAGGCATTTTCAATGAATGACATTGGTTTTTAGATATATTTATTCTTGAAATTTACAGATCGTTATTTTTAAAACTAAGCATATATCTATCAGGTTACCATGTTTAAACCTTTTAAAACTAAGGATATATCTATCAGGTTATCATGTTTAAACCCTTTAAAACTAAGGATCTATCTATCAGGTTATCATGTTTAAACCCTTTAAAACTAAGGATATATCGATCAGGTTATCATGTTTAAACCCTTTAAAACTAAGGATATATCTATCAGATTATCATGTTTAAACCCTTTAAAACTAAGGATATACCTATCAGGTTATCATGTTTAAACCCTTTAAAACTAAGGATATATCTAACAGGTTATCATGTTTAAAACTAAGGATATATCTATCAGGCTATCATGTTTAAACCCTTTAAAACTAAATATCTATCTATCAGGTTATCATGTTTAAGCCCTTTAAAACTAAGGATCTATCTATCTATCAGGTT
Organism: Gigantidas platifrons; assembly: GCA_002080005.1. Classification (NCBI taxonomy): domain Eukaryota; kingdom Metazoa; phylum Mollusca; class Bivalvia; order Mytilida; family Modiolidae; genus Gigantidas; species Gigantidas platifrons. The sequence continues at coordinate 110,251 of MJUT01011526.1, forward strand.
ATCATGTTTAAACCCTTTAAAACTAAGGATCTATCTATCAGGTTATCATGTTTAAATCCTTTAAAACTAAGGATATATCTATCAGGTTATCATGTTTAAAACTAATGATATATCTATCAGGCTATCATGTTTAAACCCTTTAAAACTAAAGATCTATCTATCAGGTTATCATGTTTAAGCCCTTTAAAACTAAGGATCTATCTATCTATCTATCAGGTTATCATGTTTAAACCCTTTAAAACTAAGGATCTATCTATCAGGTTATCATGTTTAAACCCTTTAAAATATCTATCAGGTTATCATGTTTAAACCCTTTAAAACTAAGGATCTATCTATCAGGTTATCATGTTTAAACCCTTTAAAACTAAGGATATATCTATCAGGTTATCATGTTTAAACCCTTTAAAACTAAGGATCTATCTATCAGATTATCATGTTTAAACCCTTTAAACCCTTTGCTTTCCTATCGTTTAACTACATGAGTGTACTCTATGGAAGGTTATTTCAGAAACACATCGAACGCACACAATTAGATATCTAGGTTTCGTATTTATTATGGTCCCATGATATGTCGTATATTATTATATAAGGTCATGCAAAACTTAAGAATAAGAATGAGATTTAGTTTCTTAACATGACGTAACAGACAAATAAAAAAATAAACAACAGTTTCCGTTTTATTGTCTGAAATGTTGTTGATCAAATTGATGTTGTCGAGAAAGATAATGTTGTTGGACATAGTTCCATTTTCTACACATTACTCTATAAACATGCTGAATACCAATGATTTGTTTTGTTCTAGGTTACTGATATTGTATTGTCATGGACTCAAATGTTCAACCATCTAATTGGAATCGTTACCTTAAAATCTGTGCATGGCTAGGTTATCAACCGGAAGCAACTGTTGATACTAACTTACAACAACGATACAAGACATTGTACACACGATACTGTCAAGATAACGGTTTACATTTAAATTCTGACGTTGATATACAAAAACTTTCAGAGATTTTGTATATAGATCTGTGTGGAGAACTCGGCTACGAATCAACAATTCAGATCAGACGAAATATTTCCACCTTAACGGATCATGTCCGCCATCAAATACATTCTGACAAAGGTTACTTGTTCTATTGTCTTGGAAGTAGAGCAGAAGGATTTGGGACAACTATATCCGATGTTGACCATATGCTTGTTCATACCGACTATGTGGTAGTAAATAATACAACAGAGATATCAGAAGTCTCACGTGCCAAGTCAAACAAAGCTGTCATTACCATGGAAACACAACACACTAAGCCAGGATATGTACGTTTAATATTAGAAACCGATAAAAGCATAACAAGTGAGAGAATTTCCAGTTCATGCCATAATTACGATGACAAATTGTATATATCGAGCACCAAATTTCGGGAATACAGGATGTCCTCACTGGGAAAGAATACGGAAGTTCATGGTCCATGTACAACAACCATTCATGGCCACAGAGTACACGACATGGCAGAATGTTTATCTTGTACATCACAACCAACCGCCGTTCAGAATTGGGTGATGAGATGCAAGAAGTATAATTGGCCTGACAGTGTAGTATTGGAACACTGCCTATCTTTAGGGTGCCACCTTGCACCTGTTGGCTCTATGGAATCGCCAGGGTGCCAACTTGTACCTGTTGGCTCTATGGAATCGCCACAAGAGGATCTTGAATGGCGCATTTCATTTACCTTAATGGAGAAGACAATATTGCATTCGTTATCTCATAGTCAGTTTATATGCTATGGTCTCTTACAAATGTACCTTAAAGAAGTATTATGTTCATTTGAAGAAATTAAAGATCTAATTTCTTCATATTTCATGAAAACTGTGTTACTTTGGGAAATACAAACTAATAGCCAGCACAATGTTGGGGCGGATAGTCTCTTTCAAATATTCCGGAACTGTTTGCAGCGACTTTTTACATGGGTTAAGACAGAATATTGTCCGAACTTTTTTATTCCAGAAAACAATATGTTCGAAAATAGAATTTACGGTGAGAGCAAGCAAACAATGAAAAATATTCTTGAATTATTATTTAAGGACAAGTTTTATGGCTTGTATAGATGCAAGTCAGTTGACCTCCCATACTTGATATTTCAAGTTCTGATAAATGAAAAGCGATCAATTGTAGTGTCCGTGGACGAAAGTAGATATGTAACAGATGAAGATATCGAAACAGATACATGGCTTGAAATCAACACTCAATTTCATGCTTTCCTGTATAAACAGAGTTCTATCGCAGATTTTAACACATTACTCAGAACATTGGACTTGATTCTCACCAAGGATTCCCTTACTCATTTGGAGAAGATAGCAGTGCAAACGTGGATCAGTGAAGTTGCCATTTATATTACTACACACAACTTCAAGGATATAATAGCACCAAACGTGTCTCCTGATACAGTGTTGAAGAAATACAACTTGTGCTGTAATATCTTTCATACCCTTGACCACAAAGGAAGTGTTGCTCCTTTATATTTGGCAACGTTGATGTATATAACTGGCAGATATCAATCCTGTCTTCATGTTATCACAGAGTGCAATAAACGGCTTAAAGAAGGATTTTTACAAGTGGTATATGTATCAGTAAATCTCCAACTTACAATACTTCGACTAGAATTGGAACTTCAAATTGACCTTCTTAGTATAGAACGGGCTTTTCTTCACATTGATCCAAGATTATATGTATCAATGCTATCAGTGCTATGCCATCACAATTTGGGTGATGTTGTAAGAGCAAGAACTGAATTCCAACGGATAAGTGAACTTCGAATGCCGTATAGGAAACTTTTATATCTTCAAGAGATTTCTTTTCAGGTCTTGGGAATATGTTGTGAAATCATCGGGAAATATGAGGGAGCATATATATCATACGTGGAAGCATATAATTCACCGAGGGTTTCTCTTCATGGCAATGCTCCTTTGCTCCGGATTTTATGCTTGATTTTTAAACTTTTACAAAAATAGTACTGAAATAATTCATATTAGGTACGATATGAAATTCATCATCATAGATTTTCTGTAATTTTAATATCAATTAAATACTAAGACAATATTATAAGCTTGAACATTTACATTTTAGCTCACCTTGCCAAAGGAAATTTGAGCTTTTGCCATCACTTGGCGTCCGTCGTCTGTCGTTCGTTAACTTTTCACATTTTAATCTTCTCCTCTGAAACCCCTCAGCCGAATGAACTGAAACTTGGTAAGAAGGATCTATAGAAGGTCCTCTCTACAGATTGCACATTTTGTCCCGACCCATTCACAAACATGGCCGCCACAGGCAATTCTTGTTTCTGGTTGACCGATTTTTAAAAATCTTCTCGTCTGAAACCGCTTAGCCAAATGAACCAAAACTTGGTAGGAAGCATCTATGGAATTTCTTCTATAAGGATTGCTAATTTTATCCCAATCGGTTAACACGCATGGCCGCCACAGGCAACTCTTGTTTCTGATTGGTTGATTTCTAAAAAATCTTCTCCACTGTTAAAAGAAAGACAACTCTTGCCATTATCTCCCTTAGAAATTAACTAATGCTGATATAGTGTAAAATGTGTATTCTATACATTACAAGTAGGTATTCACATTTTAATATTCTTTTTAGCAAACCTTGCCAAAGGCAATATGAACTTTTCCCATCACTTGGTGTCCGTCGTCTGTCATCCGTTTACTTTTCACATTTTAATCTTCTCTGAAAACCCTCAGCCAAATGAACTGAAACTTGGTAGGAAGCATCTATGGAACGTCCTCTCTAAAGAGTACCGTCATATTTTGTTATGATCCATTACCAAACATGACCGCCACAGGCAATTCATGTTTCTGATTGGCCGATTTTTAAAAATGTTCTCCTCTGAAACCGCTTGGCCAAATGAACCGAAACTTGGTAGGAAACACCTGTGGAATGTCCTCTATGAAAACAGCTCATTTCGTCCCGATTGGTTAACAAACATGGCTACCACCGAAACTTGGCAGGGATCATCTATGGAATGTCCTCTATGAAGGTTGTTCATTTCGTCCCGATCGGTTAACAAACATGACTACCACCAAAATTTGGTAGGAAGCATCTATGGAATGTCCTCTATGGATTGCTCATTTCGTCCCGATCGCTTAGCAAACATGGCCACCACATGCAATTCTTGTTTCTAATTGGTACATTTCTAAAAAAAAAATCTCCTTTTAAACTGCTTATGCATATGAACCGAAACTTGGTAGGAAGCATCTACATGTATGGAAGGTTCTGTATTAAGTTTCCGCAAAGCAGAGTGAAAGGTGAGCGACACAGGCTCAGTGGGCTGAGCCTCTCGTTTTCCTTATATGAATGACACATAAAAATGATACATACATTTATGTGTATGCTGAAATAGGAAATATCAGAAATGTTCATATATAGATAAACTTTATGACAATATGATAATATATTGTTTCAATTTTCCCATTGTGAATTTTCCATTTATATATAATTTAATTTGATGTGAATAATGCAATCCGATTGGCTGATCCGCTTGGAGCAACATTGGTTATACTCGATAACCTGGGTTGGTATTGTGACGTCAAAAAAGTGTTCATCCGCTAACGACAAATTCAAATAGTCACATGAAATAATCGCAATTAAAATCGAGGAATCATTAAATTTTGTTGTAAAAATTAAATTATAAGGAATATTTGAAATTGTTGAACAGGTTATACTTGCATAACCTGGTTTGGGTCAATTTACCTTTTTCATAAACCGCTTCGCGATTTATTAAGCGTAAACTGACCCAAACCAGGTTATATCGTATAACCTGTTCAACAATTTCAAATATTCCTTAAATAGCAACATGTGGTCATTTGTTAACATTTCATAGCAAAACCTCACCGTCTGAAAGGGGAAGTTCTTCTTTTAACTTGTCTTATTTTGTACCGATTAGTTTACTACAATAATAACTTATTGTAATAAATAAAATCATTATTCTAACATGACGTGCTACTTTCGCTTTGAAAACAGTAGAGGGCTCTAAATAGCACAGAACTCTAAGCACATGCGCAGAAGGTATATCTAATCGACAGCATATTTTGCATATTTGTACTTTATGTATGTTATATTAAAAGAATAAAAATAATAGATATACAAAATGAGCATAAAACATGACATTGGAGAATTATTTCGATTCTAATAGGGCATTTATAGTAATTTTGTAAATCAATGCGGCTTTATGGAAACCGAAGGATTTGGCTGTTCCGATTACCTCCCCGAATGACAATTTCGCATTCTACGATGAATTACAGAAAAGTAATGAATAAATTAAACGAAATAACGTTACATATGTCATATAAACTATGTCTTCCATGAATTATTTCGATTCTAGTAGGACAAATCTAACTTATATTTTGAATGGAAGTCAATAATAATGGAAATGCGTAGCATAATAAAATCCACTAACCTTCATGTTGGTAGTTTTCCAACATTGTTAACTATACGGTGATGTAATCAAGCTACTGATATTTTCCAATTTGATGGCATTTTGCATTTAGATACTTAAACAAGTAAAATGCTCACAAAATCGTAAAATAAATCAGTAACCAGCTTGTGTCAATGCAGCGTTCCTTGTAAACCACGTCACCGGATGACGACAAATTACAAAAGTCAAAGTCGATAGATGGTTGTCTTAAGTATTTTTTCCGGAAAAAGTTACATGTCAAGAAACAATTCTAGAATTTTTATGTTTGTATTCACCATGGTCATAAAATAGCATAAAGCAAGACATGAGATAATTATTTCTTAAATCAAATGAAACTAATTTTTCATCGTTATAAATTTTTATAACGTTTCTGTAGCGTTATTTATTCTCGTAAATAATAGCGGGAGGTAATTGGAACAGCGCCCAAAGATAACCTCTGTCTAGGTACGCTTGAATGCATAAAATTACAGTAAATGCCCTGTTAGAATCGAAATAATTCTCGGATGCCGGGCTCTATGCTTATTTTAACATGGGTAGGTATTATATTTGTCAAGATTTTACACCTCGCTATCGCTTGTTGTAAAATAATGACAAATATAATGCCTAACCATGTTAAAATAAGCATAGAGCTCGGCATCCGAGAATTATTTCTTAATTAGAAACAAGCGAGAAGTACATACCCGACAATTTAATTGCATTATAGGACGGTGAAAACGAATTTGTACTAGGAATATATTAAATATTCATAAGCAAATGAAATATATGAATTGTAAAGTCAAACTTTATTACTTTAAAAGGTCGGTAGAATATCTAAGATTAAATTTTGCTTCCGAAAGAAATACATTTGTATTTTGTAAATACGAGAGAAACGAAATGTGAGACAAGGGAGTTAATCACTAATTGTTTTCTTTTTGTCAAGATAACAATTATTGGATTATCCCCCTTAGAGCACTATGTATAAATCACCTTGAATAAATCTCTCGTGTTGAATATTAGTTGATTAAAATCATTTTTATCCGTTTTAATGGGTATTGTTGCATCTTCTTTTGAATTTAAATTTCAAAATATATATAAATTCCCAGGCAGAGAATGACCCCGAAGCACTGACTACTCGGCGGATGGTACATCATCGATGCAGCGCGCATGAGTAGACAGCAAATAGTCAAATTTCTGAGATACATGATAAAATTTTATAAACAGAAAACATGCCGAAAATTTCTAATTCTTTTACTCATGACGACGTTTTCAACTTGCATAACACTGAATTTGTTCTACAAATTAACTATTTTTGTATAGCATTTTAATAGCACTATAAAAATGAAAATTTACAAAAAAAGTCATAAAAAGTTGGAATCGATGTTTACACCACACAAATATGATGCATTAATGTTCACGATTTTACTTAAAGGAAAACGCCATGGTCTTAACAAGTTTANCCATTGACAACTCCATCAAGCTTCACTGACTCATTTACATCAAAATTCAGTCCATTGAAAACTAGTAGCCCAAAATCACTAAAGACCAACGACACACAAGAATATAGTATTAACAGATCAAATAGCAGAAACCAAACTGCAAACCACCAGATCCCAAAAAAGAGAAACCTTAGAATACTTACAATAAACTGCCGAAGTATTAAAGATAAAACATCAGAATTAAAAACAACTATAGAATATACAAAACCTGACATCATTATTGGCACCGAATCTTGGTTAAAAGGAATCAAACCTGGAGAAAATCCAACCAAAGATGCAATCAAGTCATCAGAAATATTTCCATCAAACTATACAGCCTACAGAAATGATAGAGGAACACTAGGAGGGGGAGTGTTCATACTTGTAAACAACAACATCATAGCAACAGAACAAGTCCAGTACATAACAAAATGTGAAATTGAATGGATTAAAATCAAACTAAAAGATGCGAAAGACCTGCTAATAGGTGCATTCTACATGCCACATAGAAACATCAATGACCTAAACGAATTGCAAAAATCACTAGATACCATCATAATGGAAAACGACAAAAACATCATACTAGCGGGCGACTTCAATTGCCCTGACATTGACTGGACCAACATGACTACCAAAATACATGCCAATGATAAAGAAATTCAGAAATCACTGATTGAAATCACAGCTCAAGCAGGACTCACCCAAATACACGAGGAACCCACAAGAGAAAAAAACCTCCTAGATCTGGTATTTACATCAAACGCAACGCTAACAAAATCCTCAACAAACATACCTGGCATATCAGATCACGCCATAATAGTAACAGACATAGACACAAAACCATACTACCAAAAAACCATCGCAAGAAAAAGCTACATATGGAGGAAAGCAAACTGGCAAAAAATAGAAGAAGACCTAGAACACCTGGCTGACGAGATCAAAAAAACAAAGAATCAAGCCAATACAGAGGAACTATGGATAATATTCAAAGATAGTTTACAACAGAGCATGGATAAAAACATACCATCCAAACAAATAAGATCAAACAATAAACTACCATGGTTCAACAAAAAGATAAAGAGAATGTTAAAGAAAAAACAAAGACTCTATAATCAGGCCAAAAAAACAAAAAAGTGGTCAAACTACAGATTCTTCCAAAAAGAATGCAGAAGACAAATACGGAAAGAAGAATGGAACTACATAAATAATGCCATCACAGAGGGAATGAATAAAAATAACAGCAAACCATTCTGGAAATATGTAAAATCCCGTAAACAAGATAATATCGGAGTGGCACCTCTAAAGGAAAAAGGGAAACTAGTAAGCCAGAGCAAAGAAAAAGCACAAATACTAATAAAGCAATTTTCCTCAGTATTTACAAGAGGAAGCGTTGACAACATGCCAGAAACCCACATAAAGCTGAAATCGACAATACCATCAATACAAATTAAAACAGAAGGAGTGGAGAAACTGCTAAGAAACATCAACCCGTCTAAAGCATCAGGTCCAGACAACATCCCAAACAGGATACTAAAACAATGTGCATCATCACTAGCACCATCACTAGCCATCATATTCCAGAGTTCCATCGACACTGGAGTCCTCCCAAAAGACTGGCTAAATGCTAATATATCCAGCATCCATAAAAAAGGAGATAAACACTCGGCAGAAAACTACAGGCCAATCTCGCTCACATCAGTACCATGTAAATTACTAGAGCATATTATATGCAGAAACATGATGAACCACCTAGAAAAACACAACATACTAACATCGTTAAACCATGGCTTTAGATCGGGTTACTCTTGTGAAACCCAACTAACAGTGACAATACACGATATGCTACAATCGTTCGACAGAAAGAAACAATTGGACATAGCCATCATAGATTTCTCTAAGGCATTTGACACAGTCCCCCATGACAGACTCCTACATAAGCTGAACAATTACGGCATCAGAGGCCCCCTACACGCATGGCTAACTACATTCTTAACAAAGCGGAAAATGCGAGTAGCCCTAGAAGGAGAATTCTCAAATGAAACTACAGTGGAATCAGGAGTACCACAGGGGACAGTGCTAGGTCCAATACTCTTCCTTTGTCACATCAATGATCTCCCAAACGCTGTATCCTCCAAAGTACGACTTTTCGCAGACGACTGCCTACTCTACCGGGAAATAAACAACGAAAACGACCAAAACACCCTGCAGAAAGATCTAGAAAATCTGGAAAAATGGGCCACAAACTGGGGAATGAGATTTAACGCTAAAAAATGTTATATGCTAAGCCTCAGAAAGAAAATACAGGGTGCATACAAACTAGATGGCCATACTCTCGAACAGGTACCATCCAACCCTTACTTAGGAGTACAAATACAAGAAGATCTTAAGTGGAAGGAACACATCAACAACGTTACTAAAAAAGCCAGCTCCACCTTGGGCTTCCTAAGAAGAAACCTACAACACTGTCCGAGAGAATGTAGAAAAACAGCCTACATCGCACTAGTCCGGTCAATAATGGAATACGGAGCTATCATCTGGGACCCGTATAACAAAAATGAAATTAACAAATTGGAAAATCTACAACGGAGGGGTGCCCGTTTTATTACTAAAGATTATAAGTCACGAGAAGAAGGAAGCATGACTAGAATGCTAGAAGACTTGGATCTACCACTATTACAAACTAGGAGACAACACCAGCGTCTGATATTCTTTTACAAAGTGGTTGAGGGGCAGATACCTGCGATTCCGCCTCACGAATATATAAGACACCAAAAACCTAAGCGACACATCAGAGCTAAAAAATTCCAGGACTGTGAAACCACGAACATTATAAACTCACAAGTCAGAAACAACACACGCGCCGTAGTAGTCGAACATTCCAACACCGAACAACATAAAAACTCCTTATTCATAAGAACAGCCATTGACTGGAACCACCTAGAAAACAGTCTTGTAACAGCAAAAACCACAGAGGAGTTCAAAGGGCTACTAGCTACAAGTAGCAGCCCCACAAGCGACTAACTGCGCTCTCTCCCCGTCGTTTCATAGACCAGCAGGGACTCTACGACGTATAACTACAGATACAGATAAAAACTTCTTTTGACATAGTTTACTGGTTCTTGTCAGATATTGTTTACGGTAGTCAGATTCGGGAACCAGACTTCCAAGATCAGTAATGCGCTTGATAGCTACGACAAACCCTCTTACGTAAAGACGAAGATATTGACAGAGACATAGTTACATGTAAACAATTTTACGAACGAGACATGGATTTAACGAACTTTGGATTTACTACAACGGGAAAGAAGAAAGAAACAAAAGATGAAGAAGACGTCAAATTGAGAAAAAAAGAATATTAAGCCAAAAGACAAAGAACATATCTACCCAGCTGGGAAGAAGAATTCCCTGGTCTAAAATATTTTACCAGTACTGATGATGACGGGAATGTTGACGATTCAAAGCCGAAAGTTATGAAGTGTCAGATTTGCAATGACTATCCTGTTTTTGCTGATAAAAGTTGCTCATTGTACGTAGGAACAAGTGCTTTTAGAAAGGACACCCTAACAGCACACTGGAAAAGTGGTTCTCACAGAAGATGCGAGGAGCAGAGAAAAACAGATGCAAGAAAGAAACTTGAAACCACAGGGTCAGCATCCAGTAGCAGTTCAGGACCTCTTTTGTCCTGTGTTCGGAAAATGGAAAGAGAACAAGAAGACAAGATAAAGAAACTTATAAACACTGTCTACTTCATTTGTAAGCATGAAATGCCCTTTGCGGATTTTCCAAGATTAATCGAGCTGCAAGAGGTGAATGGTCTTGATATGGGAAACTTTTATAGATCAAACAATGGTTGTAGGAGGTATGCTTATTCCTTTGGTATTAACTTTTAAATAATTGTTCATCTTTAAACTTCGGTACAGAAATTATTAACTCAATATACACTAATTAAACTAGTTTAACCCCTTAGGTCTTTATTTACCTGTACTGTCCATAATCAGAAGCTGCTGGAAATTAATATGTTTTAGAATTTAAATACAATATAAATTGCCATTGTGTTGTGACCATGGATTGATAATTTATTGTTCAGGGGCAGCTACAGCCTGCCTCCGGCTGACCGTGTTTTGATTTCCTTGCCGTTCATTGAATTTGAAGACCTTGGGTTGGCCTAGCACTGTTTTCATTCTGTGGCTCTTTGA
>MJUT01011535.1:1722-32469 GCA_002080005.1 Gigantidas platifrons
TGTTGGTTTAAAACAGTTATATACTGTTCCTCAAATTTCCCCGTCCGGGTTAAACTGTTATATAATGTTCCTCAAATTTCCCCGTCTGGGTTAAAAACAGTTATATACTGTTCCTCAAATTTCCCCGTGTTGGTTTAAAACAGTTATATACTGTTTCTCAAATTTCCCCGTCTGGGTGAAAAACTGTTATATACTGTTCCTCAAATTTCCCCGTGTTTGTTTAAAACAGTTATATACTGTTCCTCAAATTTCTCCGTCTGGGTTAAAAACTGTTATATACTGTTGCTCAAATTTCCCCATGTTGGTTTAAAACAGTTATATACTGTTCCTCAAATTTCCCCGTCCGGGTTAAACTGTTATATAATGTTCCTCAAATTTCCCCGTCTGGGTTAAAAACAGTTATATACTGTTCCTCAAATTTCCCCGTGTTGGTTTAAAACAGTTATATACTGTTCCTCAAATTTCCCCGTCCGAGTTAAAAACAGTTATATACATGTACTGTTCCTCAAATTTCCCCGTATGGGTTGAAAACACTTAAATATACCTACGTCGAAATAGAAGATATTATTAAAATTTAATAATCATATCAGTTTATTCCGTTTAACGAATTTTTAACGAAATAAACGGTATACATGCATCGAAATTGAAGGCATTGTTAAAATTTAATAATCAAATCAGTTTATTCCGTTTATGTTATATTTTAACGAAATAAACGGTATATGATCATATACATCGAAATTGAAGGTATTATTGAAAAATGTAATAATCATATCAGTTTATTCCGTTTATGGTAAATTTTAACGAAATAAACCGTTCCTCAAATTTCCCCGTCTGGGTTGAAAACACTTACATGTATATACTGTTCCTCAAATTTCCCCGTGTTGGTTAAAAACAGTTATATACTGTTCCTCAAATTTCTCCGTATGGGTTGAAAACACTTAGATACCTACCTCGAAATTGGAGATATTATTAAAATTTAATAATCATATCAGTTTATTCCGTTTAACGAATTTTTAACGAAATAAACGGTATATATGACTATATAAATCGAAATTGAATATATAGATCTATTTTAAATATCCCCGTATTGTTATTTCAAATTTCCCCGTCATCATAACAATAGATCATGATAATTCTATAAAACTGAAATTAAATAAAAAATACGTGGCGTTAAAGTGATAATAATCTTTCTCTTAATCATTTCTTGTCCACGTGATATTCGGATGTCCTTTAATATGGTCAAATTAAATTTCCCCGTACGGGGAAATTTGACGATATAGCCGAAACGATGACTGAATATAAGATCCATGCGATTTTTAGACAATAATAGACCCTACCAGTTAACAAAACACCATAAGAATAAGACGTCCCGTTCTACTATAGCGTTGTACTATATATACAAACATCTTGTACACAGATTATGCATGGATGGTATATTCAAGAAGATAAAATTTACAATTATGAAAGCCATTTTTGATTTTGAGATACACTTGTTCCTTATCACCAATATCGAAGCACAAATCTAAATACGAGCTGGTATATCGCCATATAAAGATTAGGATTACATGTAATGGTAATATAATACTTATAGATTATGCTTCTCATGACTGTATTTCAAACAAACGTCTGATGTACTTTCAATTGTCCTATACTATAAGAAACATGAATGTTTTACCCTTTCGTGAGCACTTCGGTTCATCCTTGTATTTTGTGGGACCTTGTTGCTCATCTTTTTAGTTTTTTGTGTAGTTATTTTTTTTCAATCTGTACCCAGAGTTGTGGGTCCTTAGAGTGTAAGGACCGACAACTCTGGGTAGAGATTGATTTTTGTTATGCCATCCTTCGTTGTCTGTCTGATACCCAATGTTGTATGTGTCTCTGGATTGTCCATTCTTGATTATCCCTTCGGTTTTCTCTAACGCTATACATGTTATGGAATAAAATGATGAAAAACAACAAGTATTGATCGTGTTATAATTTGTATTTTAACACTGTATTGTCAACCGATTACATTATCAAGATAAAGCGGTTAATTGCTACTTCTTCCTGCTTTTTCCACCACTACTCGAACCACTGTTTCCATTGCCGTATTTATCTCCCTTACGGTTAGACGATTCGCTAGATGAACTGGATGATGATGAACCTTTGTTTTTGTAATATTTATTTCCTTTGCTCTTTTTACTCTTACTACCACCTTTGCTTCCGCTACTGTCAGAACTACTTCCGCTGCTATCAGAACTACTTCCACTACTATCAGAACTACTTCCGGAGGAACTTGATCCTGCTGGTAAAACCACAGGTGGTCTAACCACTAGTCCTGGTTTCTGTAGAAGATTTATAATAAATGTTCTTAAAAAGAAAAAAGAAAAAAGTACACGCTATACTGAAATATAAAACATATGTCAATAGGCTGTTAAGTATGAGATAGTAATTTTAAATTTAGTTTGAGGTTTGGATGTTTGGTGGTCAGTTGTAGTGGTAGAAGGAGTTGGTGGTAATTTGACCACAACTTTAGTGGTGATATGCGCATGTGCTGATTGGGTACTACCAACTACCACAACAACACGACTTTAAAATTAGTTTTAGCGAATGTTCCAAATTAACTGAATGTAACTATAATAGAAGAAACGTTTGAAGGTACCGAAGGGATAATTAGAAGGCTTTAATCACATATCTAACTTGTACGCATAAAGAATGAAAATATTTATTGCCCAGTTCTGGTATTCTGCAAAACAAAAAACAAAAACAAAAAAAAACAAAACAAAAAACAAAACATGTGTTTCAAAATAAAAGATATTTAAAACCCATACCAAACACTCTTCAAAAACACAAATGAATGTTTTAGCGAAAACGCTGTAATTTAAATGGAAAATATATGCAATTTCCGTTATTTTCTTCTGTTATTTTTTTTTGCAGCGAAACGATAGTATAAACATCGAAAAGATTAAAAAAAACGTTTTGCGATGTAAATTGACAAACCGTGCTACCGATATTGTCACTTATTAGGCATGACCTACATTATTATTGACCTAGATAAATGCTGATGACATAATTTGAAAACAAAAAACTGTAAAAAATAAAAATAGAAAGAGGTACGAATACGTTTATTTGTTTATAATTTAATTTGATTTGAATATTTCAATCTGATTGGCTAATCCGCCTGGAGAAAATGTTGTTATACTCGATAACCTGGGTTGGTATTGTGTTCATCCGCCAAACGACAAATTCAAATAGTCACATGAAATAATCGTAATTAAAATCAAGGAATCATAAAATTTTGTTGTGAAAATAAAATTATAAGGAATATTTGAAATTGTTGAACAGGTTATACATGCATAACCTGGTTTGGGTCAGTTTACGCTTCGCGGTTTATTAAGCGTAAACTGACCCAAACCAGGTTATATCGTATAACCTGTTCAACAATTTCAAATATTCCATAAGTAACTCTTGATATACAAACCCTAATGACGTCCTTTTGCTCAATTATCGGTCACGATATTTGCCCTATATCGAGTCTTTTTTTTTATTATATCTCGACAACATCTTTTCTTAAACCTTTTTTTAACGAGATCCGTTAAATTTCTCGTTACGGCATATATCTTCTTCTATGTACAAGTGCAGATAAAAACCATATATATACAATAAAAAAAGTCTCTATTATTTATGGCAGCTCGATGTTCTGCAACTCGCTCTTGAAGAAGCTGATGGGAGTCGTGGTGATAATAGCTCATACATGAGGGTACGAAAAGCACTTGAATGTTAATCGGACATTTATGTTCGGAATACCACTTCGGAAGTTGCTACAGAGACGGACGGTATCATCAGTTTATATTATAGATCTATGACATCTGCACCTGTGTCACCATCTTTTTTTTTTTGGCGGGTACAGTGTCACTCATCTTTTTAGTTTTCTGTGTGTATGTTTTTTTTTTTGCTTTGTTGGTCTTCGTTCTCTGTCTTGTGCCGAATGTTGCCCATGTCTTTGGAATATCAATTCTTGTTTGCCTCTTCGGTTTTCTCTAACGTTTAGGGGCTGTAATAATAATCGCACGCATTGACCCACATCCCTATATACATGTACTTATAACCACAAGATAACTGTCTAGATACCCAATAATAAAACCAGAACCAATGACGCAACACGAACAAGATAACTGACAGGTGATAACTAGAAAACCAATAATAAAACCAAAACTAATAACGCAACACGAACCCGATGTCAATTTCCATAAAGTTAATTGTTAAACAAAGACCTTTTGACCTGTTGACAGGGATAAAAGTAAAGTAGTGTTAATTAATCGTTTAAAAAGCCAATCCTTATCTCTTTCTTGGAATTGTATAAGAAATGTGAACTAACGTATAAAAAAACAAACGTTTCCGAGCAATAGGTGATTTGATTTTTGGTGTTTTAACGCCACTTTCAGCAATATTTCATCTATATCATGGAGACCAGTTTTAGTGATGGAAAAAACCAGAGTACCTGGAGAGAACCACCGACCATGGGCAAGAAACTGGTAAACTTTATTACTTGCGGCTGTGAGTCGAGTGAACCCTTTTTGTAAATTACAAGCCGGGCGTGAACCCACGCCGTATTGATGATAGGCTTGTACGAGTTGTTAGATAATCCAACTACCTAACTCATTGAGCCACCCTGGCCCTACAACTACCTAACTTATTGAGCCACCCTGGCCCTACAACTACCTAACTTATTGAGCCACCCGGGCCCTACAACTACCTAACTCATTGAGCCACCCGGGCCCTACAACTACCTAACTCATTGAGCCACCCGGGCCCTCCGAACAATAGGATTATGGCTATGATGTTTAACACGAATCAACAATATTTCAGTTTTTCGTGGTGGTCAGCTTTACTGGGGGGAGAAAACCACAAATCTGTCACAAGTCTATGATAAACTTTATCATATGCATATGGAGAATATACCTCTCAGCCGATCCGATATTCCAGAGATTTTGGTTCCTATCAGGATATCCTTGATAGGGGGTTGCTACTAACAAGGAAGTTACTGAACCAAGGGTACCTATTGGTTAAGTTGAAGTCATCACATCAAAAGTTGTACAGTCGCCACCATGACTGGGTTAACTGTTTCGGAATAACTGTCACAAATGACCACGGATATGTTCAACTTACCGTAAAGCACTTCCCGGTCCTGTCCTCATTCAAGACTTATTACCGTCTTTATAACTTGAGCAGCACGACGGGTGCCACTAGTGGAGCAGGAACTGTTTACCCTATTGGAACACACGAGTTCACTCCCGGATTTTAGTGTGGTTCGTGTTGGTCGATTTTTAGCTGTCAATGTCGTGTGCATCGTTGTTCGTCCGTTAATCCCTTTTCATTTTACCATTGTATTTTCTGACCTTCTTCGATTTACGAATTCTGATTACCTCTTTGGTATCTTCTGATTACCTCTTTGGTATCTTCTGATTACCTCTTTGGTATCTTCTGATTACCTCTTTGGCATCTTCTAGTTCTTTTCTTCATACCAGCCATTTGTGACACAGATATTTCGCAACGGTTAACTTGGGTGGGTCATGGTTAGAGTAGGTCATATGTGAGGGTGAGGAAAACACTTGAAAGTTAAGCGGACATTTATTTTCGGAATACCCCTTCGGAAATCCTCCAACGTCTCAAGTGTGGTAGATCGTAGGTTCGAGCCCCGATCTGGTCAAACCAAAGACTATAAAAACACAACTAAGTGCATTAGTCTAGTACAATGCGAACCTCATCATCATCCCATTGAAAATTAATTAAATTAACTTGTTCTCGCCAAGACATTGCTGAAAAATTGCTGAGTTGGTGTTAAACATCACTCACTCACTCACTCGGATATTCTCATTACTTACTTCACAGATATAGTGGGCCGTATTGTAACAATTATAGTCGTTCCATTTCCATCCATATCCAAAGTACAGTACTGCGCATGCTTGTTGACTGTTTGGTTCTCCACTGCGCCACCCCTCGTATTTGATTGGTAGATTATTTGACTCGTGCTGCCACGTACACTTGTATTCGTACTTCTGCTTTCTACAGACAGGTGAAATCCAGTAGTTAGCGTTAACTAAAACATACAGTAGAAGAACATTCAATGGAGGAAATACTTAGCTTTCAATGGTCTTTTTGAGTGGAAGCGAATTTGTTCAAGGTTTTTCGTTATCGTTTGTTTATATATGTATTGCTTTTGGAGTGAAAAAAAATATATATCTAATTTCCTTTTCTCGTTCATGACTTATCACCGGGTTTGTAACTAGATTAACATGACAGTTGTCACTAGTGGAGCAGGAATTGGTACGTACTCTTCCGGAGCACCTGAGTTCACCCCGGTTTTTAGTGGAGTTCGTGTTTCTCGATCTTTGGTTTTATTTGTATGTTTTGTAGATCGTTGTTTGTCCTTTTGTTTAGTTTCTTTTGGCCATTCTGTTGTCTGTTCTTCTTTGATATACGGATTATGATTATCTCCCTTTGGTATCTTTTGGCCATTCTGTTGTCTGTTCTTCTTTGATGTACGGATTCTGATTACCTCCCTTTGGTATCTTCAAACTCTTCTTAGTGCACACGATGCGTGTCTGGAATAACGCTTTGTTATAATCTACAATATGATTCGTCCCTTCGTTAAACAAGATAGTGTGTATTATGTTGAGTAACACGACGGGTGTCTTATATGAAGCAGGAATTGCTTACCCTTCGCGAGCACCCGAGTTCACCCCCGGGTTTTTTTTTTGCCGGGGTCCATGCTGCTCATCTTTTTAACTTTATGTGTTGTCCTGTTATGTGTCTTTACATTCTTAGTTCCATGTTGTGATGTCTATTACGGTTTCCGCTTAATAACAGTGTTCGTCTTTACCTCTAGTTGTTTGTAGGAGGGATCATATCTTATTTACGTTATTTGTGTTTGTTTGGTTGGTCTTTACCTCTAGTTGTTTGTAGGAGGGATCATATATTATTTACGTTATTTGTCTTTGTTTGGTTGGTCTTTACCTCTAGTTGTTTGTAGGAGGGATCATATCTTATTTACGTTATTTGTCTTTGTTTGGTTGGTCTTTACCTCTAGTTGTTTGTAGGAGGGCTCATATCTTATTTACGTTATTTGTGTTTGTTTGCGTATAGTAGTGCCGAACATATATTGGATTGTGTTTTTGTTTTGTTTTTCTTCATCTTGTGTACCCAATGTTGCCAGTTTCTCTGAATTGTCCATTATTGATTGCCCCTTTGGTTTTCTCCAGCGTTTATTGACTATTTTGTATGAAATAACAGATTAATCAGAACAACGATTTAAAGAGTTTATGACAGGTAATCATTGGACAATAAATATCTATGAAATCGAGGCTAACGAAGGCCCAACCATACCGTATCCTGTAGTTTGTGTCAACCTACCGTATCATCTATTTTGTGTCAAAATGCCGTATCTTCTATTTTGTGTCAAGCTACCGTATCCCCTGGTTTATGTCAAACTACCGTATCCTCTAGTTTGTATCAAACAACCGTATCTTCTAGTTTGTGTCAAACTATCGTATCCCCTGGTTTATATCAAACTGCCGTATCCTCTAGTATGTATCAAGCAACCGTATCTTCTAGTTTTTGTCAAACTACCGTCTCCCCTGGTTTATGTTAAACTACCGTATCCTCTAGTTTGTATCAAACAACTGTATCTTCTAGTTTGTGTCAAACTACCGTATCCATTGGTTTGTGTTAGACTACCGTATCCTCTAGTTTGTATCAGACTACCGTAACATCTTGTTTGTGTCAAACTACTGTAATCTCTAGCTTGTATCAAACAACAGTATCTTCTAGTATTTGTCAAACTACCATATCCTCTAGTTTGTGTCAAACTACCATATATATCCTCTAGTTTGTGTCAAACTACCGTATCCCTCCCTTTGTTTGTATCAAACTACCATAACCTCTAATTTGTGTCAAACTATCGTATCCGCTAATTTGTATCAAACTATCGTATCCTCTAATTTGAGTCAAACTACCGTATGCTCTAATTTGTGTCAAACTATCGCATCCTCTAATTTGTGTCAAACTACCGTATCCTCTAGTTTGCATCAAACTATCGTATCCTCTAGCTTGTATAAGCTACAATATCCTCTAGTTTGTATAAATATACCGTAATCTCTAGTTTGTATCAAACTCAATTTTTAGCTTGTGTCAAACAACCGTATCCAATGGTTTGTGTCAAACTACCGTATCCTCTAGTTTGCATCAAACTATCGTATCCTCTAGCTTGTATAAGCTACAATATCCTCTAGTTTGTATAAATATACCGTAATCTCTAGTTTGTATCAAACTCAATTTTTAGCTTGTGTCAAACAGCCGTATCCCATGGTTTGTGTCAAACTACCGCATCCTCTAGTTTGTGTCAAACTACCGTATCCTCTAGTATGTGTCAAACTACCATATCCTCTAGTTTGTGTGAAACTATCGTATCCTCTAGCTTGTGTAAACTATCATATCCTCTAGTTTGTGTCAAACTACCGCATCATCTAGTTTGTGTCAAACTACCGTATCCTTTAGTTTGTGTCAAACTACCGCATCCTCTAGTTTGTGTCAAACTACCGTATCTTTTAGTTTGTGTCAAACTACCGCATCCTCTAGTTTGTGTTAAACTACCGTATCCTCTAGTTTGCATCAAACTATCGTATCCTCTAGCTTGTGTAAACTATCATATCCTCTAGTTTGTGTCAAACTATCGCATCATCTAGTTTGTGTCAAACTACCGCATCCTCTAGTTTGTGTCAAACTACCGTATCTTTTAGTTTGTGTCAAACTACCGCATCCTCTAGTTTGTGTCAAACTACCGTATCCTCTAGTATGTGTCAAACTACCATATCCTCTAGTTTGTGGGAAACTATCGTATCCTCTAGCTTGTGTAAACTAGCATATCCTCTAGTTTGTGTCAAACTATCGCATCATCTAGTTTGTGTCAAACTACCGTATCCTTTAGTTTGTGTCAAACTATCGTATCCTCTAATTTGAGTCAAACTACCGTATGCTCTAATTTGTGTCAAACTATCGCTTCCTCTAATTTGTGTCAAACTACCGTATCCTCTAGTTTGCATCAAACTATCGTATCCTCTAGCTTGTATAAGCTACAATATCCTCTAGTTTGTATAAATATACCGTAATCTCTAGTTTGTATCAAACTCAATTTTTAGCCTGTGTCAAACAACCGTATCCCATGGTTTGTGTCAAACTACCGCATCCTCTAGTTTGTGTCAAACTACCGTATCCTCTAGTATGTGTCAAACTACCATATCCTCTAGCTTGTGTAAACTATCATATCCTCTAGTTTGTGTCAAACTACCGCATCATCTAGTTTGTGTCAAACTACCGTATCCTTTAGTTTGTGTCAAACTACCGTATCCTCTAGTATGTGTCAAACTACCATATCCTCTAGTTTGTGTGAAACTATCGTATCCTCTAGCTTGTGTAAACTATCATATCCTCTAGTTTGTGTCAAACTATAGCATCATCTAGTTTGTGTCAAACTACCGCATCCTCTAGTTTGTGTCAAACTACCGTATCTTTTAGTTTGTGTCAAACTACCGCATCCTCTAGTTTGTGTTGAACTACCGTATCCTCTAGTTTGCATCAAACTATCGTATCCTCTAGCTTGTATAAGCTACAATATCCTCTAGTTTGTATAAATATACCGTAATCTCTAGTTTGTATCAAACTCAATTTTTAGCTTGTGTCAAACAACCGTATCCCATGGTTTGTGTCAAACTACCGCATCCTCTAGTTTGTGTCAAACTACCGTATCCTCTAGTATTTGTCAAACTACCATATCCTCTAGTTTGTGTGAAACTATCGTATCCTCTAGCTTGTGTAAACTAGCATATCCTCTAGTTTGTGTCAAACTATCGCATCATCTAGTTTGTGTCAAACTACCGTATCCTTTAGTTTGTGTCAAACTATCGTATCCTCTAATTTGAGTCAAACTACCGTATGCTCTAAATTGTGTCAAACTATCGCATCCTCTAATTTGTGTCAAACTACCGTATCCTCTAGTTTGCATCAAACTATCGTATCCTCTAGCTTGTATAAGCTACAATATCCTCTAGTTTGTATAAATATACCGTAATCTCTAGTTTTTATCAAACTCAATTTTTAGCTTGTGTCAAACAACCGTATCCCATGGTTTGTGTCAAACTACCGCATCCTCTAGTATGTGTCAAACTACCATATCCTGTAGTTTGTGTGAAACTATCGTATCCTCTAGCTTGTGTAAACTATCATATCCTCTAGTTTGTGTCAAACTACCGCATCATCTAGTTTGTGTCAAACTACCGTATCCTTTAGTTTGTGTCAAACTACCGCATCCTCTAGTTTGTGTCAAACTACCGTATCTTTTAGTTTGTGTCAAACTACCGCATCCTCTAGTTTGTGTTAAACTACCACATCCTCTAGTTTGTGTCAAACTACCGTATCCTTTAGTTTGTGTCAAACTACCATATCCTCTAGTTTGTATAAATCTACCGTATTCTCTAGCTTGTGTCAAACTGCCGTATCCCATGGTTTGTGTCAAACCACCGTATCCTCTAGTTTGTGTCAAACTACCGTATACTCTAGTTTGTGTCAATTGAAATATAAATTTGATTTTGGATATTAACTTACTTTTTAGATATTTGGCCTGTCGTTGCAGGAATTCATCCTCTCCGGCATTGTCAATCCTTACTAAGTATCCTCCTTTGGCCTTACATGACACCTAAACATATTATTAATACAATAATTGATTAAATTATTATTCTTTTTTTCTTCTGCAAATATAATGAGTAAACTTACTTAACACGATGCGTGCCACCAGTGGAGCAGGACCATTCCGTAGCACATGAGTTCACCCCTGATTACCCCTTTGGTATCTTCAAATTCTTCTTGCTTGTCATGTATGTTCGACTCTGCAACCACAGCGATGGTGTAATGGTTAGCGCGCTCGCCTCGAGTGCGAAAGACCATGGGTTCGTGTCTCGATCGCTTCAAGCCAAAGACTATAAAACTGGTATTGTTTGCTTCTCCGCTATCAGCACGCAGCATTAAGGAGTAAGACTGGTTGGCTCAGAATCAGAGTAATGTGTCTGAATGGAGCGACATATCTATCCGACGACTGTTGTTTCAGTGAGCTAGCACTATACAAACCTTGGTCTTGTACAAAGCGGACCTCATCATCATCTCATTGAAAATTAACTTGTTCTTGCCATAATATAGCTGAGAATTGCTTTGGCGTTAAACAACAATCATTCACTCACTCACATCGGTGGTGTAACGGTCAACGTGCTCGCTTCGAGTTCAGTAGATCGTGGGTTCGAGCTGCGATGGGATCAAAGTAAAAACTATAAAATTGGTATTTGCTGCTTCTCCACTAAGCACGCATCATTAGAAATAAGAAGAAAGACTGGTTGGTTCAGAATCAAGATAAATTGTCTGAGTGGAGCGACATATCTATCTGAGGACTGTTGTTTCAGTGATCTAGTACAATAAAAATCCAACTAAGCGTGTTGGTCAAGTACAATGCGGCCCTCATCATCATCTCATTGAAAATTAACTTGTTCTCGCCACAGGCACTCGTGGCACGGAATTACCACCCCCCCTTTTTAACTTTCTGTTTACATATTTATTTTCAAGAAAATTTCTTTATTTCTTTATTATTTCATATCTTTTTCCTTATCTTAACTTGTTCGTGTCAATATTCATACAATCTTATGCTAACAGCAACTTACATCTTTCGATCCTATATATACTAATTATCCACAAAGCAAGAAACTCCGAAACTTTTGATATCGTACATCTGCTCGCTTCGGTTACATTTAATTCACCTTATTCCCATTATATCATTCAAACTAGGACAATGTATCAATTCCTAAAAGACGTTCCTTTTCGTCTTTCTGCTTGTTTTGTGCCTACGATAGCTCAGTTATCCAGAATTTTAAGATTTTCGCTCATTTATTGCTTCATTTTTCGTATAGTACCCTTCCGTAGCTTGAGTCTTGGGCCGAATGTAATGACGTCAACGATAGGGCCAGAAAAGTGCGAAAAACTTCCCGGATTTTATTTTACAACCTTTAAGTCGCACACTTTCGCTGATTACCTTAGCAACCAAAAATTAATTCATTTTGGGATTTGTATCTCTGTAATACCATTTTCCCGGGGGTCAAATCTAAAATAAACCTTTAAATAATGTTCTTAGTTTTGTATGTTGTACCCGGATATTGTATCTCTGTAATACCATTTCCTCGGGGGTCAAATCTAAAATAAACCTTTAAATAATAGTCTTAGTTTTGTGATGTTGTACCCGGGTATTGTACTTACTGCGGCGGTGTTTTGGTTGACAAGAGAGTGACAGAAATAATAGCACTGTCCACCATTCCTTTTCCATCCACTTGGACATTGTCTAATTATTGCTGAAAATAAACGAAATAACATGGATCAAAGTAGTCTGGTAATCGTGACCCCTCGGATTTTGTTGTTGTTAGAAGGGCCAGGTAACGAATGAATCCATGGTTTTAATGGCGGCCTTCATACGCGACAAGAAACTCTATCTCGGAAAATGTAAAGATGCAAAGTTTTATTAATTTTAAATAATTTATGGATTTTGACGTTTTCCAATTTACCATATAGTCATTGTTTACATTAGACATGGATAATCTTTGTTTTATGTGTAGATCCTTATTTGGTCATTTTGTCCTTTTTCTTTTGATGTCTGTGTTTTTCGTAATCAGATGTCGTAAACCGAAGAAGGGCGGATAATACAATAGCCAAAAGTAACTAGAGGCTCAGCACTGAGCTGAGCTTGTGTCGCTCACCTTTCATTCTGCTTCGAGGAAAATTGATACAGAACCTTCCATAGGTACTTCCCACCAAATATCGGTTCATTTTTGCAAAGCAGTTTCAGAGAAGAAGATTTTTAGAAATCGACCAATCTAAAAGAAGAATTACATGTGGCAGCCATGTTTGTTAATGGATCAAAACGAAATGAGCAACCTCGATAGAGAACCTTCCATAGATGCTTCTTACCAAGTTTCATATCATTTGGACAAGCGGTTTCAGAGGAAAAACTGTTTTAGAAATCGATCAATTAGAACCAAGAATTGCCTATGGCAGCCATATTTGTTAATATATCGGGAGGAAATGCGCAATCGTTATAGAGGACCTCCCATAGATGCATCCTACCAAGTTTCGGTTCATTTGGCAAAGCGGTTTCAGAGGAGAAGATTGTTTAGAAATCAACCAATCAGAAACAAGAATTGTCTGTGATGGCCATGTTTGTTAACAGATCGGGACGAAATGAACAATCGTAACAGAAGACTTTTCATAGATGCTTCCTATCAAGTTTCGGTTCATTTGGCAAAACAGTTTCAGAGGAGAAGAATCTAAAAAATCAGCCAATCAGAAACAAGAATAGCCTGTGGCGGCCATGTTTGTTAAAAGATCGGGACGGAATGAGTAATCTTTATAGAGGACCTTCCATAGATGCTTTCTACCAAATTTCGGATCATTTGGCCAAGCGGTTTCAGAGGGGAAGATTTTAAAAAAATCAGCCAATCAGAAACAAGAGTCGCCTGTGGTGGCCATGTTTGTTAACAAATCGGGATGAAATGAGCAGTCTGTACAGAGGACCTTCCATAGATGCTTTTTACCAAGTTTCGGTTCATTTGGTTAAGTCGTTTCAGTGGAGCAGATTTTTTTTTAAATCAGCAATATCTGTATAGAGATAACTGCATTTTGAATACAAATATCTATATTTAAACAAGAATTATCTTTCTTTTAACAGAGGAGAAGATTTTTTTAGTAGTCAACCAATCAGAAACAAAAATTGCCTGTGGCGGCCATGGTTGTTAACCGATCGGGACAAAATGATCATTCTTTATAGAGGACCTTCCAAGGATGCTCCCTACCAAGTTTCGATTCATTTGGCCAAGCGGTTTCACAGGAGAAGATTTTTTTTTAGAAATCAACCAATCAGAAACAAGAATGGCCTGTGGCGGCCATGTTTGTTAACGGATCGGGACGAAATGAGCAACCTTAATAGAGGACCTGCCATAGATGCTCTCTACCAAGTTTCGGTTCATTTGGCCAAGCGGTTTCAGAGGAGAAGATTTTTAAAAAATCGACCAATCAGAAACAAGAATTGCCTATGGCGGCCATGTTTGTTGGTGGAAACGGGACAAAATGAGCAGTCTTTAGAGAGGATCTTCCATAGGTGCTTCCTACCAAGTTTCACTTCATTTGGCTGAGCGGTTTCAGAGGAGAAGATTAAAATGTGAAAAGTTAACGAACGACGGACGACAGACGACGGACGCTAAGTGATGGCTAAAGCTCATATTGCCTTTGGCAAGGTGAGCTAAAAAGGACAAATGGACAAACAATGAACAACAAAACAATGTTCCAATGTCTATTTGTTACAAGAAAATTATACTCAAATTTCCATTGCTCTTCCTAAACCAGGTAACAGTTTGTCCGTCATAAGGGAAATAACTCGTATTAAAAAGGAATAAAAACGTATAAATCTTAATCAAATCTAGAATGTGTCTATTTTTACTAGATATCTTTGATATTTTTCGTTAATTCACGTTACAAAAAGAATTCCAGCAGTGTGTACAATTAGGTTTTAGGTATAAAAACAACAATTTCAAGTTTCATTCGCTTTGTTGTGTTGCGCAAATATGTCAAATGTAATGGCAGACAGTAAGTAAAATTGGTAATTGAAGATGTTTTTTTTAGGATTATAAGTATACAAGAATTATTTTGAGCCCAAATTTTATGGATTTAACTGTATGTTTTTTTTTACCTTTATGGACAGCTTGATATATGACCTATAAATGCTAAATTTCTGGGTATGACGACATTTTTCTGTGGTGTTTGAAAAGTTCAACTTCAAACAGAAAGTGCAGGAAGGCAAAAAAAAGAAAAGAAAAAAAAGTAGTGGAAAATCATTAAAAGATTAAATAGTGTTTTTTCACCTTAACACATTTTCTAGATGACAAAAATGCCGACCCATTGCACGATGCAGTTGTTCTTTTCGATAATTATATACCAGTTTGCATAAAAATAATTTCAAAGGGTAAAACATTCCAATAGTTAAAATTATCGTTGATTACAAAAAAAAATCAAAATACTGAAAGTACTGTTAGAAAGTCTGTTGCACTAAACAAGACCCATTCTAGTTATAGGGTGCATACTCAAAATCCGACATTGTTAAAAAGAAGATGATAACCTATGTGTATTAATGTAATAACAAGGAATATTATGTGGCTGATTGCTTTAGACTTCAGGAGGGGACAAAGTAGCAATACGACAACTTTTCACTACGAGGAGAAACTTGGGCTAATAAAATCATTTTAACCCCGCCACATTTTATTGAAGTACTTGTACCAAGCCAGGAAAGTGAGTGTCCATGCATTTGTGTGCTAGGGTTATCAATTTCGGCTCTTTATTCGATTTTGATATACATATGTATTTGCTTTTTTAATGGAGTACAGCTGTCAGTCGAGGGATAAAAAGCCCATGTAATTAATGTAAAGGAACAGTGTCTATATTTTAGTCACAGTAATAGAACATGTTTACCCTAAACCGTGTATAAAACGACCCCTTATCTGTAGCTGAATGGTACTCTTTACTTCTGTATAAAACGACCCCTTGTCTGTAGCTGAATGGTACTCTTTACTTCTGTCGATAAAAGATACATCTGGACATCTTTGTCATTTGATGTTATTTTACTTCTGTAGATAAACGATACATCTGGACATCTTTGTCGTTTGATGTTATTTTACTTCTATAGATAAACGATACATCTGGACATCTTTGTCGTTTGATGTTATTTTACTTATATTGTTCTATCAATATGAACATATAAGGACAAAATACGGGCGAAAAAATCTCAAATACAATTTACAAGTATGTAGTGTATTTCCGAAAATCTGTTATTGCAAGAACCCTTAAAACTAACCACATCCCTGGTGCAATTAATAGCAAGTGTGAAAGATCGTGGGTTCACAAACCTCGGTCGGGTCGAATGAAAGACTATAAAATTAGTATTGGTTGCTTCTCCGATAAGCACACAGCATTGATACGAGGAGAAACAATAAAAACTGGTTGACTCGAAATCAGGATAATGAATCCGAAATCAATTTAAAATATTTTATTGAATCAATTGCACATATATAGTACAGAAGTTCAAAGGGATTACACATCAGGCACAGCCTATGTAAGTGTTCTCCCACAATAAGAATGGACATCAGAATATATAGTAGTAATATTGAATATACAAGTGTTTATATTAATGAGGAATCAGAATATTTCTGGTAAAATAGTAATGAATACACTGTGAGGTTGTCCAGCTAGACATTATAGATACAAATGGATTTAACAATCTTTATCAATTGAAATTAAGAATATTTCAACTAAAATGAAATTTAAGTATATGAGTCAATGTTACTTAAATATTTTATATTTCCCAAAGATGTATAATGAATAAGATAATTTAGAAATCAAATCTCTTAGTTTCATGAATAAAATTGTGCACAGCATCTACGATTTCTATATTATCATCAACCGATAATTCAGAAGAGCCGATAAGTAAGGTGTCAATATTTAGTATATCAGTGAATCTTCTTTAAGTAGAAAACAAAGCAAATCTTTGTTGTATAAAATTGCTTAGCTATTTTCAACATGAATGTTTTAAAAGATCAAATATTTTATGTGTGTTGAGTTGATTTGCCTCTTTGCTTAATTTTTATAGTGCTTAGCTATTTCTATATAAATGTTTTAAAAGTTCAAATATGTTATGTTTGTTTTGAAAAGATTTGCCTCTTTGTTTAGTTTTAGACTGCTTATAATTTGCATGAATGTACTTGTATGTGTAATGTATGCTGTAAATGTGGGCATCTATTTTCTGTATTGACTTCTGATCCTATGACAGTTAGTGCGCAGCGAGGCACTTGCCACATGCGCACTTGCTGTAGGGGTCCAGAGGTCAAGACAGAAATGTATGCATAAATATCATCTGGATACCAAGTATATGTATTTGCATTGCATGTCATGTTTTATTGTGCTGTATTTATGTAATTGTATTATGCATGTCAGTTTGAAAGTCTCTTGAGAGCTTATGTTGTGCTGTTATAAAATGTACCGACTTTAAATAAAACTTTTTGATTTGATTTTGATTTTGATTTGAATTGGACATACATAGAAATAATGAAAGTTATCTTCAGTGTCATCCCCACACCCACACTGCGCACTGTCTGACAGGTGTGACAAAAACAAGTGATGTTTCAGATTACTTGCCAAATTTCGCAACTGACAATGTAATATATTTAGCTTTCTCTGTCCATACTCATGAATCCGAAAGAAGTGACATGTCTACCGACGGACTATTGCTTTAGCGTTATTCTGTGTTAAACGCCCCTTTTCAACAATATTTCAGCTACTTATACTAGTGTATCGTAGTGATAAGCTTTTATTGCTGGAGGAAACCGGAGTACTCGGAAGAAAACCAGCGACCTGCAGCTGGTCACTGACAAACTTTATCACACGATGTTATATCGAGTACACCTCTACTAACCGGGATTCGAACTCATCTGTTGTTTCATTGAGGTAGCACTATTTAACTCCAACTAAGCGTATTGGTCTAGTACAAAGCGGGCATCAGTATAATCTCATCGAATTAACTATGGTATAGCTATATAATTGCTCATTTTGACGTTTAACAACATTAATTCACGCACTTAAAAGTACTTAGGGGCCTGGGTGGCTCAGTCAGTTAGGTCGTTGGATCTAACAACACATACAAGCCTATCACCAATACGGCGTGGGTTTGCGCCCGGCCTTGTAACTTACTCGACTCGCAGCCGCAAGTGATAAAGTTTATACCAGTTGCTTGCCCATGGTCGGTGGTTCTCTCCGGCTTCCTCCACTACTAAAACGGGTCGCCATGATATAGCTGAAATATTGTTGAAAGTGGCGTTAAAACACCAAAAATCAAATCACAATCAAATCTTAAAAGTACTTACGTTTGTATCGAGACGTTGCCTCTGTTAATATCACGGCGCTCAATATAATCAGAAGCTTCATATTGAAGGGTTTTACATGTGAAACTGATATTGTTAAAGGAAGTAATTCTATATTTATATAAGTAATGAAGGAACTGTTTGGTTTGTAGTATTTAATGAAACGTGAAACAACGTCTGTTGGAGTTAAGGGTGTTTTGTGGTTAAGTGTTGTTAGTCATTCAAATAAAACATATCAAAGACTTTTTATTATAATAAAAGAAGTAAAACGTTTGCAACTGCGTTGGAAACTTTTATTTTTTTCCAATTTAAAACGGATTGCGTACTTGACTCTTATAACCAATAGGAAAGGCTTAAAACCATTCTGTCGAGATTTCAAATCGGATTAAACTTCAAACGTTTTATTTGTCAACTTATGAAAAGACAGTTTATTTTTGTCAATAATTTGGCCAAATTAAACAAAACGAACAAGCCATTTCTAATCTCAAATTATTGAACACAAAAATACCAACAACATATGGTATCGGAGGTAAATAGGACCCTAGCTAGCCTATCTACTCTTAATAATTGAGTCTCCAACGGTAGTGCAGAATGTATTGACAAGAGTTAACACTTTTTTTTTATTCAAGGGTCATGTAATACATGAATATTTTTTATTTTTATTATTATACTATAAATACATTACTACGTTTACATCTCAGTACCACTCCTTTCACCATTCCTGCTCCACAACGTAGCCCCCCCCCCTCCGCCATCTTCATAAGAATCACTGGATCCGCCCCTTATTAAATTGTGGTTTCTAAGAAGATATCTCAACACTTCTCCAATGTTTCTTTTAAACATACTTCTGCGGTGGTGTCTATTCTTTAATTTCTGACAACACAAAAATAAAAGATATAAACTTTATTGAGGGCATTCTTGATATTTACACACAATTTTCTACAGGGACCTTCAAGCCAACTTCCTTTTTTTTTTATTAACAGTTTAGTTACTTTAAACATATTTTATTGTTCAAAAAGACAAAAGGATAAGACACAAGTTAAACAACTTAGACAGTCTTCTCCCATTACATATATTTCAAAATACACAATTGAACATAATAATATTTAATTACACAACTTTTTGTAAACATTTATAGTAAATAGTTCAGTTGCTTCAGATTCAAAGCAGTATTCCTTTTTTCCATGTTCTATGATCAAATAATCCCTCTCATGATGGCCATCTTGGATTCACAATCTGCCTTAACGAATATTGTTTATCTGTTACAACAGATTAGTAATTAGTTATTACAAAAAAAAAAATAAAAAAAAATAGCGCTGCTACCCTTGACAGATTTCGTAACTTTCAGGATCAAAAGTTATGATGGCATTTGTAAAATTACTGCCCCCGTATTTTGCGTTCTTATTGCATTTGATCATGATAACCCAGCAAATGGGAATAACATTTTACACACCAAATAACATCTTTGCCATATCAAGATGAAATGTTGAACATTTTTTAATGCAAAGTTTGGTACCAATTGGCCGTGAGCCAACCAGTCTTGCTCATATTCCTTAATATTATAGTATTATTAGGTGATGTTTTCCATATTGGCCAAGTTATAGGTCCGAGGCCTGCTGTATTGGCCTGAGGTACAACCGAACGCCAATACAGCAGACCGAGGACCTATAACTAGGCCAATATGAAAAACATCACGTAATGATACATTTATTAATTAACCAGTCCAATATCTCTCGGAATTTTTCCTAGCTATTGTCGAAATGTCTAGCAGATTTCGATCTAGTTGTTATTCGACTGACTGGAATTGGGCCAATACAGAAAATATCTGTATTGGACTGGCTTTTGCTGTATTGGCCCAATGTCAGTTTTTACATTGTATAGACAGATTTGATCATATAAAGGCTAATCAATCAAAGTTAATTGATAATGTTGCTTATATGAGAGCCAACAAATACCAATTATATAATCTTTCAATTGCCCAATGGGGTCTTGACACATGACCTACATGTACCATACTTAACGTGATCACGCTAACCATTACACCATCTATGCGACTCTGGGCCGAGCTGCCGTAGTCATAATAGTATGGTAGTTGGATTTACAATTACCTATGCAATCAGTGCTTATCACCACTAAGGTGTACTCGATACAACATTATGTTATAAAGTTTGTCAGTGACTTGCAACAGGTCTGTGGCTTTCTCCGGTTGAAAGTGGCGTTAATCACCATCAAACAAACAAAATGTCTTCACAGATTTGTTTCACTGTGTATATTAAGATTTTGTCTTGACACGCCCATAAAAAAAATTGCTTGATTCTACTAAAAGAGGCAACAAGAATCAGATACTCGAAGGACAGACAGAGCAAAATGGCCTACCCACCCGATGCTGCCACTAGGAGAATAAAAATAAACAAATGGCCTACCCACCCGATGATGCCGCTAGGAGAATAAAAATAAACAATTAATGATCATTTCATGTATTTATTACAATGATATATTATTGTAGGTTTATTGTTTCTAGTCATGAGCACCAAAAAACACAACAAAACTAAAAACTTAACAATTAAAAAGTAAAAACACTCAAAAAGAATTAAGAGAGGGCTGTTTTGGGGCGAAAATTTTGACCAATGGTAGCTATTTTTTTTTTTTACCAATCAGTAGCCATTTTGCCCATAAAACACTGTACAACTACAAATGGAATATTATCAACATGATTGGATTTTACAGAAGTTTCTGGTCTCACTTTCATAAAACTTTCCGACTACCCGTACTAAAAAATCATCCAATCAGAACCTGTATTTATTGAATATGATGTTTTGATTGGATCTACTCAAAAGTTTTATGACTATGAGCCTGAAACAATAAAACATCTTGAATGATCAAATATTTTTATCTTACCCTTTTGATGGTCTAAAAAATATTGGTTCTGATAACAATATATTACATGTGTTATGTACATTTCTCCCATTATTACGGGCATTTTAATCCTACTGAACCAGTGGTGGAAATATCTGTAATCCTCTAGAGGATTAAAATGTCTCGTGCCTTTCCCCGCATTAAGTTCAAATGTATTAATTCCAAATTTTGAAATAAAGTTCGTGTTAAATAATGGGAGAAACAAATTCTCCTTCAGTTGCCCATGTGGGTTACGGTATTTCTCCACTCTCGAGAGTTAAATTAAAACTTTTAACCACTCGCCTGACGTCTTGTGGTTAAAATTTTAAAATTAACTCTCTTGAGTGGAGAAATATCATAACCCACTAGTAACTGAAGGAGAATCTATATTTCTATGCACTTTAAATTTGATAGCTTTTCTATCTATAATTCTATCTACTTTTTTTGTAAATTCTTTTACCATATTTCTGTAGCTTCATCACATATTATAGATCAAACCCTTTCTTCCTGGGTTGTAACTTGTGTATTTTTGTGGCTTCATCCCATATTGAAAGTCAAACTCTTTCTTCCTGAGTTGTATATTGGTCAAATTAAAAAAAAGTTGAATTTTGAAATAAGTAACATGTACTTGTTATTCGAGAAGCACACAAACATTCAAAATATTCTGTAGGTAATCTTCGACTGAAAATATTTTCAACTCCTTTATAATTTCCACTTCATATATTACTTAGATATTACGTAATTGTGGTGATAACTTGCGAAAGTAAAGTGGAAAAATTTCTCATAGCATAGATTCTTCATGTCAATAATACCCTTTCCAGAGACACTATTTGGGGAAAAAAACTTGCTCCATGCTTTCAAATTCATTATTTCAACTAGAAATGAAACCGTTCATTTCCACTGTTATACCCTAACTTCCAGAAAACCGTATACTTCCTGAAGAATAATATACATTGAAACGGTCCCTTACATCTGGTCCGAAATTCCACCGATTATCGTACGGCAGCAAAAATGTCAGATGGTCAATGAATTATGCACACACTGATAGATCATTTATTTTTATTGATTGATTTGTGTTTAACATTAACTTTATAAATATTTCAGCTCATGGCTCATTTATTTATCTTTAAAATTTGGCACATTGCAAAATGTTGTCCGATGGTATATATAATACTTCATTTTTATGTGTTGAGCAATTTTTGTGATAAACATGAAAATTAATGAACAAAAAAAAAATGGTGTTTTTTTTTGGAAATCCTTTATTTTCTACAGATTTTTCTGCCTACCATTTTTTGTTATTAATTGTCAAGCTTTTCTTCATTCAACATGAAAATTTGGAAGCAACTAAAATATATCATGAACTAAAATAATTCACAAAGTTTCTCCTATCAGAATAATAACAAAATAAAACTTAATATTTTTCTTCAAAATCTGAATTCTCCTACACCATCTTGTAACCATAGCGATAAAAGCCCTATCTAAACATATACTTATGCATATTAAATTTCTCCTTTAAAAAGTGACCAATGAAGAAAAAAAATGAAAAAAAAATGCACACAACTGAAAATTGAACACAAAATATATAAATCAGTCAGAAATGGAACAATTTTAAATAATTACAAACAATATGTACTTGAATAAATAACTTCTAATTATATAAAACTCACGAACACATCACTGTACAAAATTTGCATACACAATTTACGCGCAATATCATGTGTAATTTCAATATGCATCCGTTTTGTAAAATAACGAGAATGATGAAATATTTATCTGTGGTCTAGCTGTTTATACGTACAAGGCACACTATATGTATGTAGGCTGTTTTACGAAATATGGCATCAATTTCAGGGATGGAAAAACTAGACATTTCACGAAGACCGTGATCAATCGTCTCGATCCAGTGTCTTCAAAGAAAGTACAAAAAATGTAGTCTTCAAACAAAATTATTTAAAAAATAATAATAATAAAAATAATAGCAAAAAATGTTGTTTTAATCTAACCAAATGTGTTTCTTTAAAGAAAGCCTTTTAGGGTGTTAAATTTAATAAAATTAAACTGCTTGCATAGTAGTTTCTGGGGAAAAAAGATCAAAATGAAAATTGTTACATACATACAGACATTGGATGGACCTTAAGTGATAGGTAGAGCTCAAATGGCCTTCTACCAGGCAAGTTTAAAAGAGGCACAACTAAGTTATTTACTGTTCCTACAATATTACATAATTTTTATTTCTGGTCTCTCACAAAGATCATTAATTGCACAAACGTCTTTTACAGTTCTGACTTTTGTTAACTAGTGTACCTTGGTTTTTTTCAGTTAGATGTTGCTGGTTGATATTTGTGACAATATCAACAATTTCATTTTTATTCATTCATCAAAATATAGCATAACATTGTGGCTTTCATTCTTGACACATTATTAAATTCTACATACTTTGAGACAAATGTAAACACCTTTTTTCTTTGCAATATTTCTTTTAATCTAAATTACAGTCATATGAACAACTGAAACATACATATCAGGGGGAGGTAACTCCATTTGTCTGGCTATCACAGTTCAAAGGTTATACAAACTCACATGATACACTATTTACAATTTCTATTTTTACAATTACACCATTATTTGTCTTTAAAAACAAATCATCAAATACAAAAATTCTGACAACTGATATAATTACCTGTACGTGTTTGTGTCCATGTTTTACATAGCAGTACCTGTATTAATATTGAGTAAAAATTTAAAATTTAAACAAAGAAAGATTTTTTTTTTTTTTTCCATAATTGTCTATTGTTATGAGCTAATGACTTCTNTTTAAATTGAATAAAAATAAAAAATTTAAACAAAGAAAGATTTTTTTTCTTTTTTTTTCATAATTGTCTATTGTTACAAGCTAATGACTTCTTATTAAAAACAAACCAGGGAATAAGCCAATATAGTAGTCCCTCTCTTAACCTACTGAAATAAAATTAAGTGTCCACATAAAAGGGGTGGTCTCTCTTCAAAAAAGGGGGGGGGGAAGTTAGTACATTTTATTATTTAAGTTCCTCAAAAACTCTGGCTTGAGGGGCACCAATGGTAGGAGTGGCCATTGGTGGGAGTGGCCTAATAAGAGGAGTGTCCATTGGTGGGAGTGGCCTAATAAGAGCAGTGGCCATTGGTGGGAGTGGCCTAATAAGAGCAGTGGCCATTGGTAGGAGTGGCCTTATAAGAAGAGTGGCCATTGGTGGGAGTGGCCTTATAAGAGGGGACTACTATATCAGGAAACAAATAGAATTAATTTTGAAGCATTTTTGGAGACAAAAAATCTGAAATGCCCCTGAATTTCATACAAAAAACTTTAAATAAAAATACATGTGACATTTACTTTTACAATGAAAGACACTCATTTCTTATACTAAGTTGGCATCCAACCAAACTCATTATTCACCCTTTTTTTAAAGAACTGTAAACAAAAAGTATTAAATGCCAGCATCTGCTCGCTCATACAAAACAAATTCCATAGACTTTTATCACACAATACATGCATACTGAAAGACTTTTCTTCATTTCTTGGACTTCTATAAACATATGTATATTAACAAACAATACATTAATGTTCTTTTTCAATTTTCTTTTTTTTTCTACAGAGATCAAAATGCCACTTATATATATAGTCAAATCTGCTTTGAAAGGTCACCTTTGGGACAAAGAAAAAGTGGCCTTATAAGACAAGTGACCTTCTAAAAAAGGCTCAATTCATATGGGTTTTTTCATTACAGGACAAGGAAAAGTTGACCTTTTAATACAGGTGACCACATGGTCAGGTTTGACTGTATTATTTTTCCTTGACCTTTTAATACAGGTGACTGCTTAATAGAGGTGACCGCATGGTCAGGATTGACTGTATTTTTTATCCTATCAAATCATAAGAGATCCAAGTTATAAAATATTTTTAGCTTGACAAGTTAATTTAGGCTTTGTCTATCTAATTTTTAAATTATACCTAGCGCAGGAAAAAAAAAGTATAAAAAATTATTATCGTAACTCTGATGTACAAAATTATCGTAACTTTGATGTACTATGATAAACAAATGCCTACATTGCTTAATATTAAACTTGCCAGTAAACTCAACCTACGTAAATTCAGATTTTCTTATCTGGCGATCAACTAGCTATCATCTAACAATGAGGCTTACCACACGGGTAAAAAATTAGGGAGACTTGACCTCTCCCTCGAAGAACATGAGGGAGAAGTAAAGGCAATGATTGATTGATTGATTGATTGATTGGTGTTTAATGTCCAGCGAGCAATTTTTCAGCTATATTCAGGACGAAGAGAAGTGAAGACATGACGGGGAGACTTCCAACAGCTTCATAGAGACATGCCTCTGCAAAAATGTGTTGTTTCTTTGCATCTTTCGTTTTTAATTTGCATTTTGAAGTTTGCCTTTGCAAGTATTAATGCCTTTCATAGTTAATTTTAAATTCATGCTTTGTATCTGTATTAATAAAAGCATAGATATCAAATTTACTGCGCACACCATGTTTCTGGAATAACCTTCAACAGGTACACTCAGTCGAAATTTTGTTGATTTTATACTTGTTGACATTAGATTTTATTCGTTTCACCTCAAAAAACATCTTTTCTGAAATGATGATAGTGGATTGCCAGATAAAAAAAAATATAATAAAAAAAAAGAAAAGATGTGACGAACATATAATTATCAGTAGATTGATCAAATGCCAGATATGTAAATTTAGCATGTAAGAAAAATATTATAAAATCCCATTGCGTTTGAAAGAGGTCAAAGCCCCAAGCATGCCCCCTCTGACTCCCTGACCCAATACAGAAGACATTGCGGAAGACTTGGAATCCTCAGTTGTTGATATAACCGTCACATTCGGCACAGAACCTGTTACCACAGGTGTAGTAGAAGTTGTAGATGTGGTCATTGTAGTACTTGTTGAACTATGACCCCAGCTACCGAGGTAACCATATAAGGAATATCCTGTGTTTTTGATTTTGGCCATGAACTTTTCGGCATGTTGAGTTTCACTTTTAAAATGTTCACCATTCGAAGGCACTGAATTCACTTTTGTTGGTGATGTTTTTGTACCACTAGGTGGCACTGTGTAACAGTTCCCCACCTTACAGTTCGCGGAATTAAAATGTGCATCGGAGACTAGAGTTTCAAATCTGTTAGGATTTGGATTAAATACTTTCTCGTTGTTAGCATCAGGTTTATTGTCATCTTTGGACGACAGAAGATCCCGTTCTCCAAGAATAGCAGCCAGACCAAGACCCATGCTGAAAGTAGATGTCGCTGCCTGACATGGTGCATGCTGGGAAGACATTCTCGGTGTTGAAACAAGAGGCGTTGAGGAACTGAAAAATAAATATGGACATTATTTATGTTTCTCATAAATTTAAGAGTTATTCCCCTTTCTTACAGAAAGATTATTAAAGGTAACTTTGTGACTTGACTCTTGTTCCTTTTCACGATTTATATAATTTCACAACATTCCAAGTTATTTCCCTTTATTAACAATTTTACAACATTTCAAGTTATTTCCCTTTATTAACAATTTACAGTATTTCAAGTTATTTTCCTTTATTAACAATTT
This sequence comes from Gigantidas platifrons, assembly GCA_002080005.1. NCBI lineage: Eukaryota > Metazoa > Mollusca > Bivalvia > Mytilida > Modiolidae > Gigantidas > Gigantidas platifrons. The sequence continues at coordinate 28,248 of MJUT01011535.1, forward strand.
TACTACAACATTTCAAGTTATTTCCCTTTATTAACAATTTTACAACATTCCAAGTTATTTCCCTTTATTAACAATTTTACAACATTTCAAGTTATTTCCCTTTATTAACAATTTTACAACATTTCAAGTTATTTCCATTTATTAACAAGTTTACAACATTTCAAGTTATTTCCCTTTATTAACAATTTGCATGATATTAAATAATTAAACTTCAAAACTGAAAATAATCATTATGGTAATTAAGAATAAAGTTTAAAACAAAATTTATGTACAAAGGTCTGCAAACGGTGTCTAAAGCCACTTTCAACAAAATATCGGTGGAGGAAACCAGAGTACCAGAAGAAAACCAACAAACAGCAAGTCACTGACAAACTTAATCACATAATGTTATATTAATTACACCTCACCATGAGTGGGATTCGAACTCACAACTTTAGTGGTGGTAGGCACTGATTGCACAGGTACCATACGATCATGATCATGACGGACCCTCGATTGCTTTCTTGTTGCTTTCGGTAAATTTCGTGATTGCTTAAATGTTGCTTTTTTCGTAATATTTCTAAGCACGACATTGGTTAGATTTCTGTATGAGAATCAAATTCCCACCAATTTCATTTCGATGTCATTAACTTTAAACTTTTAAAATACAAATTAAATTAAAATTAAATTTAAATAATCTTGAGCAGAGAAATATCGTAATCCACAGGTAGCAGATGAGAAGATATATAAAACTAAAGTAATAATTTCAGTCATAACATCTCCATAAAAAAACAATTACTGTATTGTATTTGAAAATTTCACGGCATCAATTGGAGATTTGATGGTCGCAAATTGAGTTTACTGGCGATGTGTTAGTGGAATTTTCAAATACAATACAGTTATCTCCATTCTAATGTAATCATGTGTATAGATGTGTATTGCCACATTATTGACAAGACATGTAAGAGGTAATCAGCTGACAGATGAATGAATAGTCGAAACATTCCTTCGTCCGTGAAAAAAGTAGTTTCATCTAAGACCATTAAATCTACAATTGATACCATGAAATTTCCAAATGCAATACAGTTATCTCCACTATAATGTAATCATGTGTATTGCCACATTATTGACAAGATGACATAAGCTGCTAAAATTCTATAAAAATATCTCATGCTATTTCAACTGTGAAAATTACAGCATTGTCCAATCACAAACCAGGAATATTAAACAACTACATTAGAATTATTTATTTAAGAATTGAATGCATTTTTTGTAGTTTTATTGGCGTGTATTGATGTTACAAAGTAACCTGGCCAGCCTGTTTGAACTTCAAACTCTGACCGTGGACGAATCTACTATTTATATGTAACACCAGGTTCTCAAACAAACAACAACAATCGGCTATTCATAGTATTATTGTTTGCATAGTATAGAATATAAAAGGTATACTAATTGTCAATTGACTCTAATTAAATGGATCAGTGAATTCAGATGTAAACTATTTTACCTGTCCACCCTAAATTAAAAATGAAGGTTCCAATTGAACTACGACTGATAGCCACACCCTGCCAAGTTAGCCTGAATCAACAATAACAGTACAAAAAAATGCATTCAATTCTTATAATTACATTTAAATCACACCAAAATTCAATATAGTTGAATTTTTCGTTGTGAATTTTATTTGTGTTAGATTATTTGCTGTTGGAAATTATTACGCCATTGATTGTTTACATCTGACGTCGTCATGGAGGCACGTGCAAGTTCGGGTTTCCTTGGGATGTAAAATATCTCTTTTATAATCATGTGACCACTTCATAACCAATCATATTGTAACATTTCAATGAAAAACGAAAGTAATGTAATTATTTAATATTAATAGCAAATTGTAACAGCTACCCACTTCAATTGTTTTGATTTCAAATGGTTTACAGTTGTCATAGTAACAATCAAGGGATATAATCGATCACTGACAACATATAACAAACAACATCATACCACTGAACGAGAAAATTAGGTGAAATAAACTTAATGATGTGATTTATATATTGAGTGCAATTAAGCAAATTTTAGTAAAGAGGGGATTGCAAAAGACGAGAGACAAATGTTTTGACAAAAATAAGTAAAATGGGATTCTAAAAGAAAAGAGACACTTGTTTTTACACAAATATGTACTAGAGGCTCTCAGGAGCCTGTAATCTCTTAACTGGTTTTCAATTTGACTTCTAAATTTCATGGAAAAATTTCAGCTATATTCACAGAAAATATGTTAAACTATATGCCATGTAGTTAAAATTTGAGCTCATTTAGATTTATAATATTAAAAGCAGTAATGAACAATTGAATTTTTCAGTAACAGCAGCCATCCTGAATGGAAGCTGGGGATATTGGACACAATTTTGAAAGGGACCCACGAAAGGACTATTCCTGCCAGCTTTGGGTTAACATGGTTTGGCGGTTTCTGAGAAGATGATTTAAATGTGAAAGTTTATGATGTACGAACGACGACAGACGGCAAGTGATGGTAAAAGCTCACAATACACATGGCGAGCTAAAATTGGAATTATAAAAGACGATAGATACTTTAATTCTAACACAAATAAATGAGAAAGAAAAAAACCCAACTCACTCTGTTAGACTTTCTAAGTCTGAATCAATCTGGTCATCATCACTGAAGAAATGAAAAAAAAACAAAAAACTAAATGTCACAACATCAAAAGCAACATAAAAACAAATCATGTGACTAAACAAACAAATCATGTGACTCAACAAACAAGTCATGTGACTAAACAAACAAATCACATGATTAAACAAACAAATCATGTGACTCAAACAAAAAGATATAAATAGAAAATGATGTAATGTTATGGAAACAAATAAATGGGCTACAACAAATCAAAATGTGATTTTTTATAACGCCAAGAAAAAACACGTCTTGGAAAAAATTGGGTAGATTTTAATTATTTTTTAAATTTTACCCAACTTATTCAGGACAAGGATATGACTTTAATACTGTTTTTGTCCAAAAGTGCAATAAAAACTGTAGGGTAGGTGCTAAAAATTTGGGTTGGTAGGGTTAAAGAAAAAAAACAGGTATTTTAAATTAAAATTTTTAAAAGTCTTAAAAGGAGACCAGAAGGCATGCCTACATTTATTTATCTTTTTTATTGTAGTCATTTGTGTGTACGTAGTTAACTACTGGAGCAGAAACAAATTATCTAAATTAATGTAGAATTCTATCATTCTCTTAATAGATGTAAAATATTACTTGATCTTTAAAAAACAAAAAAGTCAGTCGAAAATATGCTTGTGGAAAAATGAAAACTTTATACATGTATTGAATTGCTGTAGTCTAAAAATTGAAATATAACTTGATTCATTATCACCAAATATACAGTGAAATCTGTCGAAACCAACCCATCTTCGGACAAATTTTTTGTTCGGAATTGACAAAATTTTCATACACTGGGACTTCATTTAAAATTTGGCTTAAACTGGATTTCTTTTTAACTAAGGTTTGATTTAGACAGGTTTCACTGTATTTAAATACACAGCAGTACATCCATTGCAGTAAATTTAATACATAATTTTAGTTAAAGGTTTGAGGAACTTTTTTACATTTTTTTTTTTTCAATCTGGCGATCCAATAACATCCAACAATGGCCTGTATGGGTCATTTAAGAAATAAATCATGGAAGCCAGAATATGTTTTGAGTTTTAACATGGACTGGCAGATAAAATTTACTAATATCTGCCAACCCATGTTAAAACTCAAAACACAATCTGGCTTCCATGATTTATTTTGATTCTGATATGTTTAAGAGTACAAATACGGTAGTATACTTTGATTGGAAGACAGTAATTTATATTTACGTTTGTGGAAAATGTTGTACACAATTTATGCTGCCAAATTCGAGCAGACTATAATTCATCAACATGTACATTTACGACGAAAAAGTCAGTCACATACACTCGCGCATGTGCTAATGAGATTATATCCAATCGATGAATCCCTCGTTTGTCTACAAAGCGAAAGAAGGACGTCATGTTAGGTTACCCTTTTATCCACATTCGGATGGAGCTATCGTGGTCGTGATCATATGGTGTTTGGATTTACAACTACATGTGCAATCAGTGCCTATCACCACTAACGTTGTAAATTTGAATCCTGCTCAGGTGAGGTGTGCTCGATACAACATCATGTGATAAAGTTTGTCAGTGACTTACTTAGGTCTGTGGTTTTCTC
>MJUT01011535.1:42709-57677 GCA_002080005.1 Gigantidas platifrons
GATTTTCATGAATTTGGTATCAAATTAATCCTTATTAATTTTTCTAAAGATTTATATTAAAATAGTTTTGTTGTTTTCCTATTTTGAAAAGTAAATTTTGGTGTAAAAATAAACAAATTTCAAGTGCAACAGCATAACATCTTATTTGTGCAAATTTTTCAGTACCCTTTTGCTTGTTACTCAAAAACTATGAGAGATATCTTCTTGAAATTTTGTATGCAACTTCTGTGTTTCACCATCCAAAACAGGATATTAGAGTGATACCTTTAAATTCAATGGAAGTATGTTAATATTGCACATAACAAACTGCTTTTGAGTATGAGCCCTATATTGTGTTTCAGCCGATTGAGAAATTGCATTTTTCAAAAAGGGGGAACAACTAAAAAAATAGAGAGAAGCATCAGAGATGCAACAGCCGAGTTGCAAGTCAAAATCTTGGGGCATTTAATTTGTCTATTCACCCTGATCATAAATATATATGGCTTAGGAGTGGGGATCTTAACCATTAAAAAGTTCCCTTCAGGTAGGGGGTGGGGTATGATCCCCAGGGCCTGAGCTATAAGGCATATAATTTGCCTAGTCATCCTGATCATAAATATATATGACCTAGGGGTGGGGATCTCAACCATTAAAAAGTTCACTTCAGGTAGGGGGTGGGGTATGACCCCCAGGGCCTCAGCTATAAGGCATTTAATTTGCCTAGTCACCCTGATCATAAATATATATGGGTTAGGGGTGGGGATCTCAACCATTAAAAAGTTCACTTCAGGTAGGGGGGCCTGAGCTATAATGCATTTAATTTGCCTAGTCACCCTGATCATAAATATACAGTGAAACTCGGTTGTGTCTAAGTTCAGGGGACTCAAAGAAAACTTCGACTTATCCGGTGCTTCGACACATCCGTAAGCAGTTTTGACCTCCGGTTTACCTGATGTTTACCTGTGAAGTTGACTTCCGGTTTAACGTGTGCTACTTATTCGTTACGTCTGTGTATGTATGACTTGTTTCAGGTGTAAAAAACTATAATGTAATTAATTTTGCACTCCAGGGATCATTCCCGGTTTAAATATGGATAAAAATAAAAAAGTAATAAATTATTTTCAACATTTTAGTTATCATAATTGTGATTAATGTTCACCCATACCTCATTAATTAGGCTAATTAATAACCTTTTGATTTTTTTATTAGTCCATGCAAGCATTGTGTAAAAAATTGAGTTTCCCAAGCTGTCGTGCTCAATGTCATTTTCCTGTGATTATTCTAATTACAAATTAATGTGCTTAAAGCTATGAATTTAATTAGCGTGATAATTAATTTTCCGTTAAAATTAAAAAATTTAAAAGAAATACAAACATTTTGATGATCAAAGATGTTTCCATTTTAAAGATCTTTCTACAAAATCGTTTCGTGTGAGTAAAACACAAACCATTCATTTTTCGAATTTCTAAGTGAACATCGTAAATGTCGTGTAATAATTCAGTCAAATATTTTTTCTAAATTTTAGCCGCATCTGTTTTCAACTGTAAAATGAAATTCTGACCAAGAAAACGTGCATTTCAATTTTTATTTCATTATTATTTTCACCCTTTGCCGTACCCCATTAATGATGGCTATTTTTACCTTTTTGCGAATCAATGAACCTTGACTAAGCCCTTGACACGCCGGTATCGATCAGCTGTTTAATTAACACACAAATCTGTGTATTTCATAGTTGCCAACCCCAACTTACCCAAATCCGGAACCAGGCCTTTGAAAATGCGGAAATTGCCATTATTTTGCGGAATCCATTAAAATCTTTTGTTTTATATACTATAAAACCAAAAACCGTTTACTTCCGGTTACGCTATTAATCCGGTTTCCAACAGTTCAGTCATGTAAACATCACAAATCTTGTACGGGCATACACAATAAGTCGATTTAAGTATAAGGAATCAATAAATGAACCATTATGTTCGACATGCTCCTACATTTTATTCCAACTTCTTTCAAGATCAACTTTATTTTAGTGAAAATTTCTTTTTTCAAATTGACGGGTCAATCCAGAATGGATACGGTAAAATCCGGAATGTGGAAACGGCCCCCATTTTCCGGAACCATTCCGGGCAATCCGGAAAGGTTGGCAACTATGGTATTTTTATTGTTTACACTGTGTACTGTCAAAAATTGTAATAAAAACACTTGATTTTCATCAATGACACAGACTTAAAGAAAAGGAAGTCATAACACAAGAAATTTGATTTACGGAAGTGAAGGAAAAGACACAAGACTCGAGGTTTGACTAAAAAAGAGTAAATTACATAATTTTCCGATTTTGGGGCTATAAAAAGTGTTCGACACAACCAATGTATTCGACTCATGAATGTTTGAATTAACAGTGTTGAAATAATATAGAATAATAGGAAAATAGATCGGGACCGGCTGGCAACTTCGAGACATCCGTAGTATTCGAATAAAGAGTGTTCGACACAAACATATTTTGACTGTATATGGCTTAGGGGTGGGGATCTCAACCATTAAAAAGTTCACTTCAGGTAGGGGGTGGGGTATGACCCTGGGGCCTCAGCTATAATGCATTTAATTTGCCTAGTCACCCTGATCATAAATATATATGGTTTATGGTGGGGATCTCGGTTACATTTTTTTTATACAATTCCCCAGCGGGGTGGGGCTGAGCCCCAGGGATAAAAAATGTTGAATACACAACTTCACATTGGCATCTCCACCCATACTAAATATTAAGTTTCTATCTTTTGTAGTTTCAAAGAAATGTGTAATTCTCAAAATATGTACTTTGTCTATAAAAAACCATGATTTTACAAGAAAAAAACAATAGATTATTCTGAATTTCGAACTCCAGATTGGGGTCAACACTTTCTACAAGTGTATTGAGTTTCAAGTTAATATCTTTGCTAGTTATTGAGAAATTTTAATTATACTAAAAAAATATCCCTAATTTCTACGTACTATGTCGAAACAAGGGCAGGTAACTCTGGATATACAAACCACAGGGTTATCTGCCTTGTTGTAATTGGTTCCTCTTTTGATAGTGAACAAGTATACCAAGTTTCAAATGGATACCTGTGATAGTTTTTGAGAAATGGACTCTGACAAAAAACTTAACCGACCCAGACACTGACGATGACGCATAAGTCGAGCTAAAAAATTAGTTTGTTTGTCTTCGTTCTGTGTCTTGTGCCTAATGTTGCCTATGTCTCCGATTGTCCATTCTTGATTGCTCATCGGGGGCCATCGTGGTCATGATGGTATGGTAGTTGGATTTACAACTATGTGTGCAATCATTGCCTATCACCACTAAAGTTGTGAGTTCGAGACCCGTTCATGGCGAAGTGTACTCCATACAACATTATGTGATTAAGTTTGTCAGTGATTTGAGATAGGTCACTACTGGTTTTCTCCGGTTTCCTCCACCAACAAAACTGACCGCAACGATATATAACTGAAATATTGTTGAAAGTGGTTTTAAAATCCATAAAACAAACCAAACCAACCGTTATCCAGGAGGCTTTTGTCATTTCTCAAAAAAAATTGTTGGTTTGTCTGTATTCTAAGTCACCTACGTCTCTGATTGTCCATTATTGCTTGCCCATCAATTTTTTATAAAATTTATCAGGAATATTCTTAGTGAGTAAGTGAGTGATTGTTGCAATTGTTCAGCTATATCATGGTGACAACAACTTAATTTTCAATGAGATGATGATGAGGTCTGCTTTGTACTAGACCAAAAACGCTTAGTTGGATTTTTATAGTGCTAGCTCACTGAAACAACAGTCCGCGGATAGACATGTCACTCCACTAGTACACATTATGCTGAATTCGAGCCAACCAATCTTTGCTCTTTCTCCTTAATGCTGTGTGCTTCGCGGAGAAGCAACAAATACCAATCTTAAAGTCTTTGGTTAGACCCGACCGATTCTCGAACCCACGATCTATCGCGCCTGAGGTGAGCCTGCTAACCATTACATGACTGACTCGGTTGGGAAGGTTCTTAGATTAACCTACCACTTTAACTTTTCTCTGAAGGTCTACAAGTTGAGCTAAAAGGTTTGTGATTTCTTCCTTCTGAGCACTACTTTCTTCTGTCTTTTTACTCAGTTCTTCTACGTACAACTCCAAGTCTTTTTTAGTATCAGCTGAAAAAACAAAACAGAATAAAGATTAACAAATGATATCCAATTTTAAAACCTGGTTACAAAGTTACAAATTAAGTAGCAGAGGCCTTGTACCCCATGAAATAATGATTTAGAGACTAGAATATCACTGGGTTATTTATGCAGTTTGGGTTCAACCAAGTTGGCAGTTTCCGAGAAAAAGCTTCTCATTCATATTCCACTAGGTTTCTATGCTAAACAATGTCCTGATTCCAAGAGGTAGTGAGTGAATGAGTGATTGCTGTTTAACAATTAAGCAATTTTTCAGCTATATCATGGCAAGAACAAGTTAATTTCAATGAATGATGCTGCAATCCGCTTTCTACTAGACCAACACGCTTCGCTGGATTTTCATAGTGCTAGCTCACTGAAACAACAGTCCGCTGATAGACATGTCTCCGCACTCAGACACATTATCCTGATTCTGAGCCAACCCGTCTTTGCTCTTTCTCCTTAATACTATGTGCTTAAGCAGAGAAGCAACAAATATTAATTTCATAGTCCATGGTTTGACCTGACCTGTACTCAAACCCACGATCTACTGCACTCGAGGCGAGCACGCTTACCATTACATCACCGATGAGGTCACAAAAAAATGAAAACTTTAAGAACCATCAAAGCTTATTCATATACAATTTGTGTTCAATAAAATAATAAGCGGAGAGTATCAGAGTGCAATCAGCTGTGGGTTCCTTTTTGAAATGATTGTGCATTTTCACAATGCCCCCTACTAGATGTGACGCTTGCGTAGTAATTTGAATATTACATACCAAACTGCTGTAGACAGTCACTGACAAGTTTAGCTTCCTTTTCTTCATAGTCAGATGTTTCAGCAGAAAGTTGGGCAGTCTGTCAAAGATAGAATAAATCGTAAAATACTTAATATATTCATAAGATAAGATATGAAAATATCCGTAATAATATAATAATAAAAACATATGTATCAAATTTAGTGTGCACGATGCGTTCCTGGTATAAACTTCATTGATCGTGTATGCTAAAAGCCAAAAGATTGGCTAAACAAGATGAAGTGTGAGCTAATGCTCGCTCTCTTATGATACCCCCGCATATATGTTCAATGTGTATAAAAACCAACTAAGTCGGCAAATAGGAAGGAGGAATCTGACGGGTCCAAAAACGCTTCCCACAATATGGCATACCTATATGAAGCTTGTGACCAAATATCAGATTTCTGCCATCAATAGTTGCTGAGAAAAATGTGACGGAAAATATCTTGGACGGACGGAAGGACGGACAGAGGTAAAACAGTATACCCCCATTCTGGTGGAGCGGGCGTAATTACGCTATTTAGGAATTGTAAATTTCAATCTAATAAACCACATCAGAGTCGAAGTAATGACCACTGAGTGGACGATAATATTTATTTCACATAAGAATTGATACAAGACAACATTGTGACATCTTCAGCATTTGATCGCTTGTTAGTTTTCATTGAAATGATTTGATTTGATTTGATTTTTGGTGCTTAACGCCACTTTCAACAATATTTCAGCTGTATCATGGCGACCAGTTTTAGTGGTGGAGGAAGCCGGAGTACCCTGAGAATACCATCGACCATGGGCAAGCAACTGGTAAACTTTATCACTTGCGGTTGCGAGTCGAGTGCACCCTTTTTTGTAATATAAAAAGCCGGGCGCGAACCCACACCGTATTGGTGATAGGCTTGTATGAGTTGTTAGATCTAGCGACCTAACTCATTGAGCCACCCAGGCCCCTCATTGAAATGAAAGCGTTAGCAACAAAGATGTGGATTTCAAATAAAAACATATCATAACTATAATCAGGTCAAGGTAATAATTTGCAAAACAATGTGCATTTGATAATATTTTCTTGAATGTGCTCCAATTTTCCCCAAAGTAAAAGAGGATGTCTATACATTAATGGTTATTTAATTTCGATAGAATACACCAATATTTTGGCCATCGGCCTATCTTCATGGTGAAAAAATTGTATTGTATTGTAACTTTATTGTACAGTGGAACTTGTGCAATCGAACACCTGAGTTTTCTGACATCCTGTGATATCCAACAAAACTTTATGGTCTCAAAGGATTTCTCGTAACTAAATTAAACCAGAGTATTCCGACATCCTGTACAATCCGACACATTCCCTGGTCCCTTGGTGTGTCAGATTAGACAGGTTCTGACATCCTGTACAATCCGACACATTCCCTGGTCCCTTGGTGTGTCAGATTAGACAGGTTCTGACATCCTGTATAATCCAACATATTCCCTGGTCCCTTGGTGTGTCAGATTAGACAGGTTCTGACATCCTGTACAATCCGACACATTCCCTGGTCCCTTGGTGTGTCAGATTAGACAGGTTCTGACATCCTGTATAATCTGACACATTCCCTGGTCCCTTGGTGTGTAAGATTAGACAGGTTCTGACATCCTGTATAATCCGACACATTCCCTGGTCCCTTGGTGTGTCGGATTAGACAGGTTCTGACATCCTGTACAATCCGACACATTCCCTGGTCCCTTGGTGTGTCAGATTTGACAGGTTCTGACATCCTGTATAATCTGACACATTCCCTGGTCCCTTGGTGTGTCAGATTAGACAGGTTCTGACATCCTGTACAATCCGACACATTCCCTGGTCCCTTGGTGTGTCAGATTAGACAGGTTCTGACACATTCCCTGGTCCCTTGGTGTGTCCGATTAGACAGGTTCTGACACATTCCCTGGTCCCTTGGTGTGTCAGATTAGACAGGTTCTGACACATTCCCTGGTCCCTTGGTGTGTCAGATTAGACAGGTTCTGACACATTCCCTGGTCCCTTGGTGTGTCAGATTAGACAGGTTCTGACACATTCCCTGGTCCCTTGGTGTGTCAGATTAGACAGGTTCTGACACATTCCCTGGTCCCTTGGTGTGTCAGATTAGACAGGTTCCACTGTAATTGCATTGTAGCTGTATTGAAACTTTTTCACTGTGAAGAAGGAAGATTTTTGGCCGAAATAATCTATGGGAATTAAATGAACCTTGATGAACATTTTCTGGTCCAAAAATGGTACCAAATTCTCTACTTTTTAGAGTCTTATTTTTTTGTCATGGTTTTATTCTTTACTTATATAAATTATCAATCATCCTCCTAAGAGAAATCCTGACTAAAATAATTTAATTTGGTTCCATTTGTTCCAAATCTCTGGAAATTATCTACTTCAAACTTAACTACACCACTCAGACTGAGGCAGCGTAACAACACAGTCACACAAACTTACAAAATGTGGTACCAATACACAGTAGTCAAATATAGTACACTTGGTAGATTTACAACTACCTATGCAATCATTGCCCATCACCACTAACATTGTGTCCCGCTCAGGCGAGGTGTCCTCGATACAACAATATGTGATAAAGTTTGTCAGTGACTTGCGGGAGGTCTGTGGTTTTCTCTAGTTTCCTCAACAAATAAAACTGACTGCCACGAAATACCCGAAATATTGTTGAAAGTGGCATTAAACACCATAAACCTAAACCATAAACTAGTCATACCTCAAGTTTTAGTTTAATGTTCTCCTCCTCCAGACATTCTACCTTCTTCTTTAGAGACTTTATTCCTTGTGACTGTACCGTATCCTGACTACAAATATATAGTGATATTGGACAATAGCAAAATATAACAAATACAACTTATGGGGTCGTCATGGTTGTTGGATTTACAACTACATGTGCAATCAGTGCCCATCGCCACTAACGTTGTGAGTTTGAATCCTGCTAATGGGAAGGTGTACACGATACAACATTGTGTGATAAAGTTTTCAGTGACTTGCGACAGGTCAGTGGTTTTCTACGGGTTCCCTGGTTTCCTCCCACCACGATATAACTAAAATATTGTTGAAAATGGTGTTAAATACCATAACCCTAACAAATACAGTAAGAAACATTCACAGTAAGAAAAATTGTTTGTTTGCCTTACCACGATCTATCTACGTACTTGATTTCATTTTTTCCCAAAAAAAACAAATGTATTTTAAAAAAAATTCTGGATACTTCCAACTTCAATAGTAATAAGGTATCTTATTCAAGATTTTAACACCATTTAATTAAAAAAAATTCCTAGCTACCTTCTCATAGGTCATGTTTGGTCAAACTAACATTTTCCATACATTAAGCCCACATGTGCAGCAATTAATAATAATTTCTTAGTGTTCCTCCCTTACTCATTTTACTTTGTATTTATTGCTTCTCCACTCTCCCCAATACATACACAGGGCTCTACAATGCGACCAAAACACTCACATTTGCGAGTTACTTTTTTAAAATGCGAGTAAAAATTCTGTATTGATAGCCAGACGGCAAGTTGATATTTGCGGAACATTTTCATTTCCTCACCGACATTTTTTTCAATTTAAATTCCGACTTTGATTTTCCGGTCTTTTAAACAGTGCAATTGACTCGGACATAAAAGTTTTAAATCACATACTTTTAACGCTTGCAAAAAACCGAAACCTACTCACAAAATTTTTCGCTAAAAATAAAAACCGGTTAAATCAACTGATTACAAAACTCGCCTGCCTGATGCAACTCTGACGGAAGCATAAGCCAAAATACTGATGAAGGTTGGGGTTCTGAAGCTGAAAAGCGTCTCAAAGTCGGAGTTTTCATGGCTCATTGCAATTGATTGATGATTCCAATAACTAAGTTTTATCATCCTTCCCTCCGGCTATATCTACCTGCTGGCTTCATAAACAAAACTCGTATCAAAGTTCGCATGAGCTGAGCAGGACTTATCAACAGTCAGCAGGAGTTATCACCAAATTCTCCTAACATTTAAACGATAATTCCTGTGAAGATGGCAAAAATAAATAAAATTGATCTACACCATTAGCTAGTTAACATTATTTTCTAAAACATATATCAAATTAATAACTGTCGCGTTAGAAATATCAACAAACATCGTCCTACAAAAATGTACTTTACACAATTCTTGATAACCTCTCCTCAGACGTCATAATTTTTTACGTCATAAAGGAGGTTGTGACCATCATGTTTTCTAAACCGGAACGGCATTGGTAAGCAAAACCTTTAATGAAAATGGGTGACTTTGATGTTTGTAATAAAAAAAAATGAATATCCCCATTAAAGGGAAATTCCAACAATAACATTTATATAAATCTGTAAAAATGAATGGTATATTTTGCAAACTACTTATGAACTACGGTTTTGGGGAAGCGTATTTTGAATATTTTGAATCATGTAATTTTTCCCGCGAAAAATACAAATATAGATGTATCCGTGTTTATGGTTGATTTAAGGATGATAAATATGTCATCTGAATGTGAATATAATTGATACTGAAAAATATCAGCCTGCTCGACAGAATATGAAGTTTGTGACTCGTTCGCTTCGCTCACTCGCCAACAAACTTCATATTCTGGCTCGGCAGGCTGATATTTTCGGTATCAATCAACTCACATCCAGATAACATATACATATTGTTATGTTTGCAGAAAGGCAGGCCCAGATATTATGTGAATGTCTTTTTTTATCAAAATAAAACTTAAAGTTTCAATGTGGTATCAGAAAAAAACCATTCCTCAACTAAGTATCTTCTGCCTCATTCAGAGCATTAATAATAATGTATAAATAAATACATATTGAAGATATATAGTACAAATTATGGCAAGTAACATTCTTTTGTTGGCGAGTAAAATTGTTTTCCTTACTAGCCAGGGACTAATGGGTGCTGGTATGAATTGTAGAGCCCTGATACAACATTATGGAATGATACGTTCAAACAACAAACTAATTTCAACATCTTAAAAACTTGTTCTAAACCCGAGAGAAATATCAACAACTAAATGTATTTTTTATCCAGTCTTTAGCTACAATGCCTTATGAAGTCTCTTGTCTCAGCCAGGAAAAAATAATGATTATTAACAGAACCTACCTGGATTCGTCACTTGGAGTTGTCCCCCCTTCATAGTCTGTAAAAGCTTGAAGTAGACCATCTTTCAGTACGACTTCATGTTTTAATTGTTTGACCTGTAATAAAATTGATGTAAAACTAAATTTTAACAATATATGTTAAGATTATTTTTACACGTCATATACATATATTCTATGAAATATGATAGATTTTAAGATTTTTTTGGGTTGATTTTTGGTGTTTTAATAAAACGTCACTTTCAGCAATATTTCAGCTATATCATGGCGACCAGTTTTAGAGGTGGAAGAAGCTGAAGTACCTGCAGAGAACCACGCACCATGGCAACTAGTAAACTTTATCACTTGTGGCTGTAAGTCGAGTGCACCCTTTTTTGTAATTTACAAAGTTGGGGGCGAACCCACGCCGTATTGGCAGTGTGGGAAATGGTTTTTTCTCTTATCTCGCCATTTTGGCTAGTTGCTTCAAAATTGTACTCGCCAAATTAGAATTGCACTTGCCAAGTTTGGCCAGTGGGTAGATATTTCTACTCGCCAATGATCTAATACAAATGTTTTACAGCCGAAATAACTGTTTAGAACATCAAAATTAATTGCTGCAAAATCCGACTCTGACTCGAAAATTACGATTTTTTTACATTTACCTTTTTACCATGTCCACCCAAACCCAATTTTATCTGATATCATCAAGTTTTACTCTACCGAATCCGTATTTAAGATAATCTGAATCGTTTGCATTGAACTTTGCGAGGTATATATCAATTTTATTTGATCCCGGTTCGGAATAGGACACCATCTTTTAGGGTTTTCTATCAATAAGAGAAATCAATATGGCGGACGTGAAACATTGCAACCCTATTCCTATCAATGATTTTGAAGGATTTCTTCACATCTTTTATTGCCGAATCAAAAATTTTATGGAATCATTAGCTGAGAAACTACTTCTTCAAGTTGGTTGACAGGGGCGATTGCAAAATAATCGGAATTCGCCTCACGATGTTCGGTCGCCGGATTGTTCGAGTTCTTACACAAACGTACTCGCCAAATTGTTTCTTTTTCTCGCTTTTGGCGAGCGGTGGTTTCTTTCACTGTATTGGTGATAGGCTTGTATGAGTTGTTAGGTAATCCAACTACCTAATTCATTGAGCCACCAGGGCCCTGTAAATTTTAAGATATATAGACTTTGATTAACAGTAAATAACAGTTTTATCCATTTGTCATTATTTAGACGATAGAATATGCTTAAATTAGAAATTAAGTTGACAATATTTTTGTTTACAAACAACAATTAAAATTTGAAATACTGTAGATTTTGATATTTATAGTTGTCTAGTTTTAGGCAACAAGTATTTGTTTGCTTAAAAACACTAAATAAGAAATACGGTAGATTTTGATATTTGTAGTTGTCTAGTTTTAGGTGACCAGTATTTCTTGTCACAGGTAACTGACAAACTTTATCACATTATGTTGTATCAAGTATACACCACCTGTGCGGGATACGAATTCACAAATCTAGTGGTGATAGGCACTGAGTGCATAGAAAGTCCAACTACCATACGATCACGACCACGACAGCCTCCTTCTAAATGGATCATATAAGATAGGTGGTCACTACATACGGATTATATCAATATGAAATGCACGGAGGCCTAAATTAAAATATTGTTTGTTTACCCATTGCGACCTACTCGCCGAAATCGCTGCGACTGAACAAATTTTACAACCCGTTCCGTGATTTTTTTTTTTTGTGCGATTTTCCGTTTCCGGAAATTTTTCGTGTCCAAACCCGGCATTGGATTCATATTAGGTAATACTCTTCCGGAACGTACCGTGAGTCATGATTACTAAAAAACCTAGAGTCCTGACTGTTCCGAGTATTCCTAGAAGCATGGCTTCTGAGTTTCTACGTTATGTGCAATTCGGTTGTTTCGAATCATGTTAATTCCGACCACGTTCCGTCTTTTTCGTGTCTTGACGTCTGAACAAATAGGCAGGCGACTTCCGGTGTGTACGCTATTACTGTGACAACGTCAGCATATCATAGTCGTAGATGCGGTAGATTGTAAGTAATTGTAATAGGGAGACGCCAAGGAAACCGCTGCAAAAATATTGGTGTTCGGTACCCCACTATCTGTCTTATATAAGAAATATATACATAAAGGCAGATCGTTTTCCTGTCATGATGCTGACAGCCGCAAATAAAGAAAGAAAACAAATTTAATTTTAAAGAATTATTTGTCTCTGCGTTGAAGTCTTTGATACAAATAAAATAATTTAATTGATATCTGTCTTTTACAGAAAATGTTAAGATATTTTTAACTTGAGAATCGAACGTTAAAACGGCACATATCGATTGGAGTTTTTGTTGTGTACATTGACACCGGAAGCTCTGGACCAGCAGTTCCATCGAAATCACGTGAACTGGCAGACGAAAATAAAAAAATTTTGACGGAATGGAAATGATTCGAAACAACCGAATTGTATTACCTGTTTGTAACACATGTAAACAGAGTGGGAAACCAATTCCTAAAAGAAACCCCTTAAAATAATAAAAAAAGAAATATGTTCTGTCTTGATTGAAGTCAAATAAAAACGGTTAAGTCTTCAATCTTTTCATTGATATGCAGTCGGGAAGCCAACGTCAACTTTCGTACCTCCTCCCATAAGGCTAAAAACATTTACGCAAGGGCAGATAATAATAACCCACCAGGTGTCGCCCATAATCGTAATGTCGTAACGACGTTTGTTTACCATGATGATGACGGAACAAACCTTATATGACAGATAAATATAAATAAATACATTCCAAAAAAGCATGAATTATCATGGTTAAATATATAAGTTGCAGAAAAAANGTAGGTTTTCGCTACGAATTCGTTTGAAATATTTCAAAACCAAATTATTGTATTTGCATTAATTTTAAAAGTCATCACATCTATTTTTTATGAAACAATATTTCATTTAATCGTGAAATCGACCTTGGCAAAATTATGCGGGTCGGGATTGCATACTTAATTTTTCTGTAGAGAAAGTGTCATGATCTCCAACGTTGGAGGTAAAGATAGATACGATACATGATGGAATGTTTTCTTATCGAGCAATGATTAATATTAATAAAATGTTGGATAAATGACACAGTTAACATATATTTTAACTGTTTGGGAGCTATGGTATTTTAAAGCTGTATACCAGTTATCGTGGAGAGCGTTTTCAAGTTCCTACTCGCCAGACCGGCGAGTATAAAGTGGATTGTACTCGCCACCCGACATTTCAACTCGCCTTGGCGAGTTGGCGAGCGTTCGTTTCCCACACTGCTATATTATGACTATACAACACAGTCAGGTCAGAGTCAATTCAATAACAATCAATAAACCATACACATTATAATAATAATAATAAATCAAAGCAACAATGACCAATGTTCATTAATGCATTATCTAGTTTGATCTGAAATAATTACCAAAATATTCAGCTAGCCCAATAAAAGACTTCACCTTCTGATTTCTAAACATTTACTTATATGTGAACCAAGTTCCTTTAAAACAGTTAAGTTTTCATTGGTTAAAAGCCAAATAAATTTAGAAGAATTATTTAAAGAGGAAAAGTTGAACAGTGACTTTCAACTTTTTCAATAAAATCATGTCTCAAAGTATTATATAAAGGACACACTAAAAGGAAATGTTGTTAATTTTCTATCTTTTCTAAAGAACAATATTGACATAAACGTTCAGATCTGTTCAGTCTATTTTGATTGTATCGAGCCTTTTCAATTCTCTGAGAATGAGTGCTGATTCTCAACTTGCATAAAGACTGGCGGGTTTTAAAATCATTTATCTGAGTGTATTTTGAAGAGAAAAATAAGTATCAAGCTTACTGTTGTTACCATTCAAAATATCTTGTTTATTTTTATTCCAGAAACTCATAAAACTGTCACATAATTTATCTTTAGCGAAATTATATAAAGTACCAAGTTTTGAGTTTAGAACATGAATATTCATACAGGTTTGAAAATTAATATAAAATATGTTTTTTTTNNNNTTCTAAAAAAATTCATGAATTAAAAAAATTGGCCAGCATTCCAATTATTTAAAAGTACATCATCAAACAAATGCAGGCCCTTTGGGTATAATTGTGGACAGGATATCTCCTCTAACTGATACATTCATTTAATTCAGAAAGTTTCAGATGCTCCTGAATTTTGTTTGTAAAAAGAAATTTAACATTTCTGTATTGTATTTGTAAGAAATGCAAAATTAAGTTCAAATTTTGTATTCTATGTCCACCAGAGGCGTAGCTGCATATACGTTGTCACGCCATGGCGTGCACTTCGTCAGGTTATAAAAAATTAGGATATTGAATTTATAATAATAATACTTTTTTGTATTCTTATTGAAATTCCTTCAGTGTTATATTTCACGTACATGGTTTTTAATTACAACACTATTTCATTCAGGTATTCATTTGGTCCTAGGTGCGGTCCGTCTTCCGTAATTGAAATCGTCAAAAAAGTTAAATACAACCGAATTGATATCAAAATGTGACTCGTTTCAACCTTATTTATAATAAACATTGAAATTCTTTCAACTTCTAAATCATGTTCATGATCTTTAATTACAACACTACCGTATTTTAAGGACTATAGGTCGAATTGCTGCTTTTCGGCTAAATTTTTGGGGAATACTAAGATAGGTCGAAGCATTCCATAGGTCGAACAGGGTTTTTTTTTTTTTTACATCGGTAAACAATTGTCCTATAACGTTGTTCTTCGGTAAGTATATGCAAGTATTAATTCAAGAATACTATTCTTATGTGTCATAAAAGAAATAATTATGAAAGTTAAATTAAATAAAATTTTGTTTTTAAACTTATGTTTGTGTGTTTTTTT
>MJUT01011535.1:75196-101308 GCA_002080005.1 Gigantidas platifrons
TTTTTTTTAAACCATTTTGATTTATGAAAAAAAGAGTGGACATGACACTACTATTGAAACATTATATTTTCAAACAGTATTTGATATTTGCATAAGTGACAAATTTTTAGACAAGGATCAGAGTTTTCAAGACACCTTGTGTCATAAACATTATAATATTATATTTAGTCATTCAGAAAAGAATTTTTTGATTGTGTAATTTGTAAAACTTCATCTGAAAGTCAAAAGGTTTATTTCAATTGAAAACCAGGACTTGTTCTTAAATATTTCAAGAATGAATAAAATTTCTGTAAAGAATTTGGCCCAAAAGATAAATTATATTGTCCTACATATTGTTATAACAGTTGTAACACATTTTCTAGGTCAGAAAGTAGAGCTGAAACAAGATCTCAAACTTTTCAATTTCTTTTAGATATTTTGAACAAGAACCAAGTTGTTGAAAAATTTTGTGAATGTCCTGGTGAAAGAATTATTACAACTTAACCGCCTGTATACACTTCAACATGTTGTTGAATTTGTTATTCAGGCTTTTTTTTTTTTGATGAAAAGGTACTTCTGTTGCATGTTGTATATGAGAAATATAATTCTCTTTTATCTATGTATTCTAATGCTGAATTTGATAAATCTTCTTTTACAGAAAAGAATTTTTCTAAATTTGCCCCTTTATTAACTTTTATCCAGTCATTGGATCAAATAAAATATTTTTTTTTAAACTTCAATTTAAAACAATATTAACCAATACATGTACTTGATTATTTTGCCAACAGAAAACATATTCATTCTAGTCATTTTATTTACTTAGTGAAATCTGAAATTCTGGTTTGTCCCTTCATGTGAATGCAAGTCATTCTGTATGTGTCTTTTATGTGAATGCTAATCATTTTGTGTGTGTCTTTTTATGTGATTGCTAGTCATTCTGTTTGTGAATGTTATGGTGGAAAAATTATTGCAACCTAAGTTGCAAACTGAGTACCCATATTTGTAAATGCTGGTAATTTTGTGAATGTCCTGGTGAAAGAATTATTACAACCTAACTGTCTGTATATGTTATAAAAGCTAGTTTATAGTTGTGTCAAACACATGAATATTCCAAATACATTGTTATTTACATTGTGAGATAAACATGAAACTTGGTAGCTTTCATTCAGATAATAAAAGTTCCTAATTTCAAGAAAAATATTTGCTTACACTGATTTTTTTTAGTTTGCCTTGATGTAATAGGAAGGTATATGATATCTGAATACAATTTTTTATGCCCCTTTTTGTCTCAAAGTTTCATATTTTTTTTTAGATTTTTAAAAATTCATTCCTTTTTGTTTTACATGTTTTTTTTCTTAATATTTTCATATTTTTTCCTAATTTATGTTTACATGTTAATTTCATATAATCTGGTACCTGTTGTATTGAAATTAAATTAAATTGAAATTATTAATTTTGTTGTACATTCCCTGTGCTTTCACCCAACAAATCTAGTATCATAGATGATTTTTTTTTAAATTTAAGTGATGATAAATAGTAATTCCCCAGTCTAAATTACAAAATGCACATTGTTTAAAACAATATTGGAATAAAAGTGATTCAATTAAAGTGAAAAATATGGTATTAATACAAGAAAGTAAAAAAAAGACATAAAAATATACCCCCCCTTTCCCAAATGATTTATCCTCTTTCGGATGTACGCTTGTGTGTCGTTTATTGTTGATGTTAAGAAACACCACCGATGTGTTCCGAAAGACAATGAATTTCGATGTTTGGCAAATGGTCGATCGATCAAGGTGGGTGTAGAACTAAGTGACACAATTGCATCCCACAAGATATTGGCATTAGTTGTCGGTATGACAATGATCCTAGATGATTTCCTCAGGCAATGGATGTTACAGAAAGCCATCATATTGTTTTAATTAATTTTCTGACTTATATAGAACCACCTCGACATTTGTTTTGAAAATGAGTCCACTTCAAGTAGCAAAATTCGATGTTTGTGCACTATATAAATAAAAACTGAAGCGATGCAATAATTTTCTATTTATCCATAGACATATTCCGTATATTTTAATTGATTTCAAGCGTACGTATTTATTGTAAACCGACGTATTTTAACCGAAGGGTTGAACGTCATTTTTCATCAAAAATGACGCGAAGTCACGTGACTTTGTTTTTAGATGGAACTCTCCTGCGTCACTGGCTTCCCGACTGATGGCTCAATATACAAAGACATCAGTTTCTGACAATGGATAATTTTTCCAACAAGATCCGACAAGGGACAGTATAAATTACATTCTATGATTACCGTACAATTGCATAGATAATATGACAATAAACAAAGATATTGGGTGTATAGAAATCAGTTTGTCTGTCTGCCTGCAGAATCATGCTTGATAAAAAAAAAATAATTCACCTACCTAGCGACCCAGACCTTTCAGGCTAGGGTCGGAAAGGGGAAACAAACATATTTGTAAGACTGGCCTGAACAGTCTTCACGAAAAACGTTTTGACCCACAAGCCATTCAGACTTCTTAAGTTGTAGAATTCAGGAGTCCGAATGCAAATTTACTGGCCCGAATAAAAGTAAAAATAATTTCACATTTTTATTATTATATCAATTGGCAGTTAATTGTCTATTCTCTCACAAAAATATCAAGCTTTTCCTGCAGTGGTCGCTTTCAACCAAGGGATATCAATTTACCATTTATCGTTTTAGTAACGCAAATTAACTATATATATTTTTCTGAACATTGTTGGTTAAAACAAGTCTGCCTTAAAGTAAACATTTTGTAGAATTAATGTTTTTATAAATAAAGCAAAGTATTTTAATTACAGAGAATTTCAGATATCAAAATTTTAGTAGATCTTTTCAACCTTTTTTCTTAATCAGGAAAAAGCTTGTAATATTTGTCCATTTCATAGATTTCATCAATATTTCTCAAAAGCCTAAATCAAGTCATCGATCATATTATGCGCAAAGTCTAGATTTGGCACCAATTGATATCCGATAATTTTTGTCGATTCTTGTATATATATATATTTCAAATATTGATTTTTTACGTTCATTAAAGCGTTTCTGAGATTGCGATTTTAATTTTGTCAATGTCCTTGAATTTCAACATAGCATGGAACAACGATAAATGATACAATAAAAGTTTTGATCTGGCATTTCACTTTAGTTTTAATCAAAATAAATTATGGACAAATTGGAGATCAAAAGAGCTCTCTTATACAACAAACTCAGTATTTTAGATAGTCGGTCCGGTGGAAACCAATGATTTGACACACAAGCCCGTTGGTCTTCTCACTTGTGATATTTTAGAAGTCCGCGGACGATTTTACTGGCCAGGACCATCGGGCTTGTAGCTAAGTTCGAAGACTGACTGAATTAAGGTCACATAATAGAGGTTATTGCTAAATAGAAGTGGTCACTAAAGCAGATATGACTGTACCTTATCTACAACAGATGACAGTTGTTCTTCCAAATTCTCATTTTTATCGACTAACTCCTGGTTCTTTGTGAGAAGTGTCTGACCAATACGTGCTGCAAGTTCTAAATCTCTTTCTTTCTGTAATATATAACAAAATGTATCATAATAACTTGTTTTTTTATGAGAATCAGGATTTCACAATGGAAGGTATTCGTGATACAGGAAATGTCAATTAATACTTCAAGAGAACATGGCTTTCTTAGTTCATATTTTTTTTGTTTTTTGTTTTTTCATAAAGATTTCCATATTTGATCAACTGCCAATTAGAACACTGTATCCAGCATCAACAGCAATTTGATTGGATGATTTTTGACTACGAGTACACAAATTATTCTCTAAATATAAAGTTTTATTACTCTAAGACCAAGGGAAAAAAATATCTGTGTTTTTGCTAACAGTTTTGAAAAAAATATGGTAAGTATAAAAATATAAGTAAGATTAATTCAATGATTTATGGTGTTTAATGCCACTTTCAAAAATATTTCATTTATATAGTGGCAGTCAGTTTTATTGGAGGAGGAAACCGGAGTACCCGGAGAAAACCATCAACACTTTTAGTTTATCACATAATGTTGTATCGAGTATCCCCCCTCAGCAGGATTCAAACTTTAGTGGTGATATGCACTGATTGCACATACAGGTAGTTGTAAATCCAACTACCATACGATCACGACCACGTCAGACCCTGGATAAACAGGATAAGGATCTGATTTTAACAGTGCTTGTCCAAAAAATGACAATAAAAGATTTAGAGTAGGCACTAAAAATTAGAAACACATGTATATTTTTGGACTAAGATCAGATATCACTTCCGTTTATGTGTAGGTCGTATTCTCCAAGCTTTGGTTATATTGTTTGCTTTGTCTTACATTTGAGGTGTGGCATTGTTGCTTTGTAAATTGTATTTTAAGTCACATCACAAGAACATATCTTTAGACTTTAGTAACCTACATTTTATCATACCAATTTTTTATGGGTTAGGCTTAGGGTTATGGTGCTTAACACCACTTTCAACGATATTTTAGCTACTGTAAATTCAGAAATTATTGCGATGTTTTTATTATTGTGAAAAATGCGACTGAAGTGAAATCGCAATAATTAAACCTCGTATTTCAGAATCGTATGTATCCATTTGTACTAGAGGACTTATGCTTCGCAATAATAAAAATTGCAATCTGTGAACATTTTCGAAGATCGCAATAATAAATGAATGCAATAATTTCCGAATTTACAGTATATCGTGGCAGTCTGTTTTATTAGTGGAGGAAACCAGAGTACCCGGAGAAAACCATTGACATGCCAGAAGTCACTGTGTATCACAATGTTGCATTGATAACACCTTGCAATGAGCGGCATTCAAACTCACAAGTTTAGTGGTAATAGGTACTGATTGCAAAGGTAGTTGTCAATCTAATCACCATAGGATCACGATCAGGAGTCCATGACGTCCCCAGGAGAAAACTACAGACCTGCCGTAAGTCACTGATAAACTTTATCACATACTACATAGGGTTACAGAAAGTGCACCTCACCATGAGAGTGAAACTTGCCGATACAGTGCTTCATTGAAACCAGTTTTTGAGATTGGAGTAGAGAGGTGTTCGGTTTATACATTTTAAATTAACAAAGATTTCCTACAATGGGACTTTCTTTAAAGTTTGGTTTATTCATGGTTCGTTTTAGACAGATTTCAAGGTATTAAAATTTCGTCCATAAAAAAATAACTAGAGGCTCAGTTGGATGAGCCTGTGTAGCTCAACTTCCATTATGTTTTAAGGAAACTTTATACAGAACCTTCCATAGGTGCTTCCTACCAAATTTAGGTTCATTTGGCTACTCGGTTTCAGAGGAGAAGATTTTTTAGAAATCAACCAATCAGCAATAACAGATCAAGTCGAAATGAGCAGTCTTTATAGAAGATCTTCCATAGATGTTTCCTTCCAAGTGTTGGTTCATTTGGCCAAGAGGGTTCAGAGGAGAAGATATTTTTAGAAATCAACCAATCAGAAACAAGAATTGCCTGTGTCGGCCATGTTTTTAATGGATAGGGACAAAATGTGCAATCTTTATAGAGGACCTTCCATAGATGCTTCCTTCCAAGTTTCAATTCATTTGGCTAAGGGGTTTCAGAGGAGAAGATTAAAATGTGAAAAGTTAACGGACAACAGACGACGGACGCCAAGTGATGGCAAAATAATATTGATAAAATTATATTGATTTGTCATCAAGCACCCAAAATTCTAATCTAAGGTTATTATCTATATACAATGATAAACTTGTTCTAGATAATGAACTCCATGTTGTGTGTATTGTGTATTACTTGCTCCACATACTGAACTGAATCTGACTGTCAGACATATACTCTTATATGCTATGTGTATTGTGTATTACTGTGTTGATTCACATTAAACACACAATATGGCAAGGCCACACCAAAGAAATGTTGATCTACAGATTTTTAAGCAATGTTTTTTCTAAGAAAATTAAATAAGCATCAAACTTTAAACTCCAATGTTGCTTAAAATCTGCTATTTTATGCATTTAAAGCTGTAATATTTGGTACCCAACACACGAAAATCGGCATTCCTAATTTAGGATGCATTTCTTTTAATTTCAGCAGTTTTATTCTAATTTAAGAGGTTTACATGAGAATAAAGACTCTTTAATTAGAATAAAGACAACTAAATTACCATAAAGACACTTAAATTGGAATAAAGACAATTAAATTAAAACAAGGGCATATCCCCTCGCCTAAAAATTTGACCTGGTGACCTTGACCTTTGACTGAAAATCAATAGGGTTCCAGATTCTCTTAAGGGCTAAGTATGTACCAAGTTTGGTCAAAATCCATTGAAGGATGTTGATTCTAGAGACTAGTAGAGTGTTCACAAGGATGTTTGGATGTTACGGAAGGACGGACAGAAGGACAGTAGCGTTACTATATCCCTTTGCAACTTCGTTGGCGAGGGGATAATAAAGACACTTAAATTAGAATAAAGATACTTAAATTAGAATAAAGACACTTAGATTCGAATAAAGACACTTAAATTAGAATATACACTTAAATTAGAATAAAGACTCTCTAATTAGAATAGACACTTAAATTAGAATAAAGACACTTAAATTAAGCATTATGAGTTTCTATTTGATCCTGAACTTAATTTTTTGTTACCTCTTCTAATAATCTATTGACAGCCTCAATGTCATTGTACGTCTTGGTCATCTGTGTTAGACGATCAGAGCAGAGAACTGTAAATAAAAAAATAAACATATCAAATAAAAGCACATATTTATTTCTATAACAGTATATTAATGTGTTATTAATATTTTAAATGAAACTTTACTTGAATTTGTGTCAATGTGTAATGTTGAATAGTATCTCATGGGCCGTCGTGGTCATATGGTGGTTAGATTTATAACTACCTATGCAATCATTGCCTATCATCGCTAACATGAGTTCGAACTACGCTCAGACGAGGTGTACTCGATACAACATTATATGATAAAAGTTTGTCAGTGACTTGTGCTGTGGCAGGTTGAAAGTTTTTTCCAGGTACTCCGGTTTCCTCCACCAATCAAATGCCACAATATAACTGAAATATTGTTGAAAGTGACGTTAAACACTATTATCTTAATCCTAACTCTGAATAGTATCTCATGTTCATTTACATCCATATCTATCTTTTCTAACTAAATGATAAAAACAAAAATCTGAAAAACAAGACATTACAGATTCTAGTAGCTTAGCTAGTAGTAAGTCAACTACATGTACAATGATTCACTGACCATGCTGTGCACTGTCCATGCTTATGTTATCATTCATGTGATACTGTGTGGTGTTTCTGAGTGGAAGCAGGGGGGGGGAGCCAAATCATTGACTATAGTACTAGAGGGTAACACGTTTGGAGAGTGGCACGCTCCCTGCATGTTAAAGATATGGACTGGGTTGCACAAATAAACCTTAAGTGTAAATCAATTTCAAGTGCATTTAAAGTAATTTTATGTGTCAATTATGTTTTAACTGACACTTAAATCTAATTGAGGTTTGTGCAACTCAGTCCCATTTTGAAAATTAAAACAAGAGTAACTGCTATAAAAGGCAAAATTTTTTGTACATACATTTCTCATTCCTCCATTTTGTCATCAATTTTTTGTTTTACATTCGTTGAATGTGTTCGCATCCTGAATATGCATGGAATATTATGTGCTGGACGTTCATCACCAATCAATAATCAATAAGAGCAGAATTCAATAATCTTTTTCTTTGTAATAAAATGCAAATTTTAATGAAAATACAGAAAATAAGAGAAAATCAATAAATTAATTACTAATATAATATAATATATCAATTTTATCCCATTTTCTGCTTTTTTGTCGATATGTTTGTTTTATCACATAGAAAAGCACCAAAGTACTGTGGAGTAGGTGAACAAAACATACAGGGATACGGTTATGGTGTTTAATGACACTTTCAACAAAACATACAGGGTAAGGGCTATGGTGTTTAATGCCACTTTCATATTGTTGAAAGTGGTGTTAAATATCATAATCCTAACCCTTTTAATTTCATGGTTTGATACAAACCACAAAATCCACGTAAATGGGTAATAATGAATCCAAAGTATTCATATGTGCATCAAAACCTGAACCAAGATATCGTCAATCAAATAAAAATATGACAACAATTATAAATGAGTTCAAATATGAAAATGTTGATCAAATGTTAAATCTTCAATCTAAAAACAATTCAAAAGTATATATACAGGACTGGATTATGACCTTTTGGGCCCCCCTAAGGCTAATGATATCATGGGGGCCCCCTCAGGCGAAGCCACCCTGTAAATCGACCACACCCATCTTGAACAGTTTTTACTCGTGATATAATTTAGCCACATTTACATAGCTTGAAGTAAACTTATTGCAAATTCTTTACATAAACTAGAATAGTATACTCATTTTTCAAACAAAAAAAGTTATATTTGAAAATCTTTTAGCAGAGCCTGACGTTCTCTGGGCTGC
This sequence comes from Gigantidas platifrons, assembly GCA_002080005.1. NCBI lineage: Eukaryota > Metazoa > Mollusca > Bivalvia > Mytilida > Modiolidae > Gigantidas > Gigantidas platifrons. The sequence goes on from MJUT01011535.1 coordinate 83,692, forward strand.
AGTCTATACTAGCCTACATGATAATCCAGTCCTGTATATACATACCATTATATATTATATATATACCATCGATAGTCAATCTACACATACCGTAATATCCCAAATTGCATATTATCCATGATAAATCTGGTTTAAACAAATACAAAATGACGAAAATAAATATTCTGCTGCTGCCAGTTTAAGATATATTCCAAGTTTACGAAGTTAAACAAAATCTATGAATAAATTTATCGAGGTACAGTAAATAAAATATTAAGTTATTCACAAATAATTTGTATTGAATGCTGTCAATATCCAAACAATGGTTTTTAATCTTTTAACTGCAGGGTTAGAAGTTTAAGTTGGCCAACATTTTGGCTGGCAAAGCTCTCCGATATTAAAAAACTTAATAAACTGTGCTATATAGTTAAATAAGCGTAGTGTATTATTATCCAAAGATCTAATCCAGTTGATTGCTTCGTTAATACAATGCACAGGTATACACCACACCTGTGAAAGGTAAACCAAACATGTCGTTATTATTTTGCACCAGTTGTTTTTATCAATAAAAGTACAATCAGCAGATTAATCAAAATAAATATTGTTTACAAACAAAAGAAGGTGTTTTCGTAGAATTTCACTCATGCGTGCATACGTGCTTAACATACGATTTTGCATTACAAGTAAGATATTTTAATTTAATCACATTTAAATAGTTAATAAATACTTTATTGATCATACAAACAAGAAATGTATCAATCATAGGAGACATGTTTTAAAACACCTAACACTTGATACTGTTATAAATTAAATATTTACTTAACTTCCACCTGATAGAAATTAAACCCACCAACTTAAACACAAATGCTGTAAAAAAAAAGTGGAAAAAACTATGCTATTTCAATAATCGATAAATATTGGAAATTTGATAATAACCTTCGAGTTCTCTCAGCAGGTCATCTGTAGAATATCCATAACAATACACCTCCTCGTTAGTAACAGTCAATATTTCCATGCTTATCGCACATCTTCATTATATCATCCATGGAGTCGCTTAATTTTTTTTAAAGTTAATATTTCATTTCATTTCGCAAATTGCAAAAAAAATTATACTTCAGATATATAACTTTTGTCTCGAATTGTTTGATAGGCCTTGTCTTAACGCTTCATTCCGCAAAGCACATCACATTTTTTTTTGACAAGTCTCGTCTAACTGGAGTTTTACGAACTCAAACTGTTCAATAGATTTAACGTGAAAATAGTACAATGTAGCGGTATTCCAGATATCTGTGTTTCTGGTAACGTTTTTTTTTCCCATTTCCTTTTGTAACCAACTCTGTGAAGATTATTACACTTGCCTAATAAACTAACTTGAAGTTGAAGTGTGCAAGTCTAGATATTCCAGAAAAAAAGAAAAGGTTTTCCATATTCCATTGTATTAATAATATCCCTCACCCGTATAGAATCAGACCTTCAAATAATTCCTTGTAAAATACTGTATTCCGATCTCCGATTCTCATTATAAAATGTCGTATCGAACCTCATACACCTTCATAGTAATACACTACAAAGACATGATCACATTTCCACATATCAATTTCTTAGAGTTTCATTAAAAAAAAACCAAATACTGTTTATTAAATTTTCAATGCATAAGTACAGCCGAAACTACAATGTACCGATCTATGATCTATCGTCTATCGTTACAATTCTAGTCTAGACAGCTTTAGCAACAGAATTAAAAGTTTTTTGGGTATTCCAAGCTATATTTTCACCTATACATTGTTTACTAAAATAAAATTTCATGCTTCATTGAATCCAGGATTTACAAAATACATTCTAAATATTATAATTATTACTTCCTCCTCCGGTTTTTTTTTTCAGTGAGTAAAATGATTTCCAGTTAGAATCTCCACACTTGCAGATGTTTTCGACACAATGTATGAGCGGATTTTCTGAGATATCAAGCTTAAGCATTAGCGACAGGCGACCTTAATTTAGTTTTGCTTCGTTTCTAATCCTATTGTGACATGAATCTTCTTAATTTACGACTAAAAAAAGGTTTGTTTTTCTTCCTTCAACATTAAAGAATCTTATTTCATGTTTTCGTCTTTTTCTTTGAAAAATGATTTTTTTTCTTTTTTTACCAAGAAAAAAGATTGTTTATTCCATAAACGTGCAGCAAATCACGTTTTTTTAAAACTATTTCTTCTACGATTTATTTCACTGATAATGATAATAAACTCACATATAGCATTGTAAATTCCTATTAATGATCTTCAATGAATGTTTGACATATGTCTTTTTTTCCCTGTGTCACGTATGCAAGAAATGTATTTCTTGTCAAGACATACAAGGTACAAATATATACAATGATGAATTTTAATTCCACTTTCGAAGTTTGCGAAATCAGCAGTAGACCTATAGACAATGTCTATGTAAAATCAAGCTGGTCTATGTCAAATTTTCAAAATTTTGTATATAATGTACAGTGAGGTCTATGTAAAATAGAGATTGGTCTATGGTACCACAAAATTTAATCTCACACACTGCTTTCATACAATTAAATTTTGCATTAAAATGTCATGCAGCACATTACGAAATCTTATTCCTTTATCCTATAAAAATTCTGAATGAATGCACACACATATACAAATATAATTTTGCATTAAAATGTCTTGCAGGAAAGTTCAAAATCTTGTCCCTTCATCCAATAAAAATTCTGAATGTACATACACAAATATCTACACATCCACTACATAAACAAACTGCATAAAAGCTTATATTTGGTAATAAGACAAAAAAAAATGTCTTTCAATTACGACTTTTATTAAGCGTTAAAAATGTCACAATTCGGAAATAAAAGCAGTTATGCTCCCATTCATCAATCGCTAGACATTGGGTTTTTCTTTATGATGTAATAAACTTAACACGAACAAAAACAGCAGTTCTCCAATATATTATTATTCCTAGATGTTATTTATTTTGTAAGTTCGGGAATCTGTCTGATCTCGCTCTTAGGCTCACAACAATATACCCAAACGGACATTACCATATATTTGTGCAATTGTATTTATAATATATACGTTAATCCACACCTTTCTTATCTTTTTTATCGAATATTCCAATATTCCGGGAGTAATTTAATTAACAAAGTCTTAATTCCATAAGCCTGTTTTTAATCATAAAACCAAAGAATGCTATTTAAATTCTTTATAATTGCAATATTATTACATTGTTGACAGGTAGCCAGATAGGAGACTAGCTTGCACACATTAAGAATTAATCTCCCAAGATTCTAATCCAATTATGGCTTGTAGAATTGTAAATTCATTCAATTTTATTAACGTTAACAAGTTTTTTTTCCTTCCAACTGCTGAATTGTAAGATTTAGATTTTCAAAGTGCAATCCCGAGGTAAGTATATTGAATAAGATTTTGTACCTGGTCAGATTTACTCGATAACGTAACATGTACTGTATGTAAAGTACATTGTATTCAAATTCATTCTGACATTCAGATATGTTGCTTCCGTCTGCGAGGTCAATCATATAATCAGAAGAAAATTAAATCGCCAAATATATAATCATTTCAATCACCATTATGCCATGACATTACACCTGGATTTTGTACATTAAAGTAATCCGTTCCCACCTTTAATATCAATAATTTACCTTACAACAAATCATACCTTTATGTCATAGACAAAGGTCAAATACAGGCATTCATTGGTTCAATCGATTAACAATCACAGAGCAATCATTAATAATCAATATTTTTACAAGATTCAATCAATGTTTCTTGCCATTAAAACATTTGTTATACAAATTTACATTTTTTTGTTATCTGACATACTCCAGAAAATACTGTAGTAAAAAATCCCATTCACTTTGTAACAATATTTTATTTTTATCCAAATGTACCTTCAGAAAACAGTAAAAATCTCCATAATTTTGATTCAAGGTTCTTCCTTAATATACACATGTATAAGAAATATCTCTGAATACAGCTAAGGTTTTTTTTTTCTTTTTTTTCCCCCCGCTGAAATATTTTTTATTTCATCCAAGTTTCAACATATATAACACAGAAGAAATCTGTCTCTATACACAGACCTTTATTGTCATTCTTTTTGTCACAATAATTTTTTATTTTTTTTATCCAATATTCCTTCAGAAAACAGTAAAAATCTCAGTTCTTTTTATCCAAAATTCCTTCAGAACAGTAAAAATTCAAATAAAACTTGCAGCTTCTTTTGTGATATATATAGGTAGTCTTATTTCCATTAATATTGTTTCAATTCAATGCCAATATATTTTACAAGAGAAACTCCATCTGTTAAATTAAATGTAAACCAATTGTTCATTATCTCCCCTTTGTCACAAATAAAAAAAATTTACATGGTTTAATATTTTTTTTTTTAATTTACAACTTCCATATGAATAATTAATTTTCTTCTTCCACATGAATAGCTACTATGAATTTAAATAGGCATTTCCATGTACATCTATTTATTCAACTTGTTAATTACAAAATTATCATACAGCACTTTTTTTTTCAAAGGTAATATCATTTCTGTCCAATATCTAGATCATGACCTTTAACTTATTCCAACAATACAATAACATGAAAAGTTTTGACCAATAGTAAACAAAACTGAGTTAATATTAATTCCTTAAATAGATAATCAATAGATTAAACAGACCCATTGGATATGCCAATACACAAAATTATATTTAATGTATTGGCTTCACATGTAAATTTCAACAGGTAAAAATTGACAAGGTTTGAGGTAATTTTTCTTCTATGTACCTGTAGGCTGTAAAAATGGTGGTGACACAAACAAGAGATGGCACATAAACCTTTGACATATGACAAGTTCACTAAGAGGAATGATGTTATAAATGTACTAAACTGAATTCAATGTCAAATTCCAAAGATGTAAAAAAAAAATACTTTAGATTTTTTTTTTATCTAAAAATTGTTTCTTTTTTGCAACTTCTGCATTGAAAATAACGATTATCACAGTGTTTCAGCTAGACTTTGAAATCTTCAGGAGAATTGCCAGTTTTATTAAAATTTCTTCGGGACATTCTTTAATAATGAAATTAATCTTTATAAAGTTCTTCAGGACAATTTGAGAAATAGGTGGGCAAATGTCCTGGCACCGATGCTACAAAACTTTTTCTTTGCTGAGCAAACTTTTTTTGCTCAAATCTGTGTTCTCAGCCAATCAAATTTGAGTATTTTTTTTGAGAATATTCTCAGACATAAGTAAATTCTCAAGTTTTGTGGCACCGGGGCCTGAGCTTGGTGCCTACCTGAAACACTGATCATCACATGAGTAAATATACTGTTGATAGGAGGAAATTATTACACGTATAATAACGGTGCAACAACTGCCTTCCCCCCTCCCAGGAAAACCACAAGGGTTTGGTCAAAACAAATAAGACAGTTTGTCCATATAACAATACATATCTAGTGCAACCTGTCTAAGACGAAACTTCTTGGGAACAATTTATTTTTTCGGAACAAAACGCATTATTCAATGTTGCTGTGTGCAAGAGCTCTATAAAAACACAACTCTGCATGTAAAACAGGTATCATCATCATCATCGTTTCTCCCATTATTACGGTGTTTTAACCCCGCTGAACCAGTGGTGGAAAAATCTGTAATCCTCTAGAGGATTAAAATGTCTCGTGCCTTTCCCCGCATTAATTTCAAACGCATTAATTTCAAATTTTGATATAAAGTTTGTGTTAAATAATGGGAGAAATAAATTCTCCTTCAGTTGCCCATGTGGGTTATGATATTTCTCCACTCTCGAGAGTTAAATTAAAAATTTTAAATTTAACTCTCTTGAGTGGAGAAATATCGTAACCCACGAGCAACTAAAGGAAAATCTATATATCTCCAGCAAGTCACCTTTTTCTTGGCAATTTTTGGCCTTGTTTGGAAATGGGTAGGGGTAAATTCCCCAACTTTTCTTCTGTGAATTAGGATCACTGTGTTCAATTTTTATAAAGGATCAGTCATATCCATGTACATGTATGGCTTAAGTCTTTGAAGAACAATTCTCTAGACAGAAAACAACAGACAACATACAACAACAATAAAAAGTGCTTTCAAAGCAGAGAGAAGTGATTTTTCTTTCTAAGAGCTAACAGGAGAAATAGAAAATAAGTGACAGAACTAGTGAGACTTGTCATGACCATGATTGTATGATAGTTGAATTCACAACTACCTTTGCAATCAGTGCCTATCACCACTAACATTGTGAGTTTGAATCCTGCTCAAGGCGAGGTGTACTCGATTCAACATTATGTGAGAATGTTTGTCAGTGACTTGGGGCAGGTCGGTGGCCTTTTCCGGTTTCCTCCACCAATAAATCTGACTGCCACGATATAACTAAAATATTGTTGAAAGTGATGTTAAACACCATTAGCCCCCCACCCCCCCCCCTTTAATATGCTTTGACCTTATTAAACAACAATCATTTACCCACTCAAAATTGATATCAAACAACATGTAATTAATATGTAATATTATCAAAAAAATCCATGCAAATTTCATTAACATCTATTGCTATTAACATACAAATATAAATTATAACCCACCTTATATAATAATCATATGTAATAGATCATTATCTCCTATTCCATAAATTTTACATGATTTTTAATAACACTCCATAGAATGAAACTTATAGATTTTTATTACCTATTTTAAAAAGCTACCTTGCCATGGCTTTTTGTTACTTAGCAATCCAGGTTAGGTCAGCGTTTTATTTCACATCTTTTGATATGCATAGCTGGTGTTCAGTTTCAACACGAAATAATCAATTTTATTTTTCAATTCAGCACTTGATTTGACGATCGTAAATTGTAAAGTTTACACAGAGATTAAACCTAAGTATATACATGTATGTACATTTAATGTATATTAAACCAGCTCATGGTGTCAGCCTTCTATATAAATAATTTCTGGAGGGTACGTGTACATCTAGCTGCCTAGGGGGAGCGTCATGGTCTGATCATATTGTAGTTGGATTTACAACTACCTATGTAATCAGTGCCTATCACCACTAACATCGCGAGTTTGAATCCCGCTCATGGCGAGGTGTACTCGATACAATACTATGTGATAAAGTTTGTCAGTATTGAGTAACTTGCGACAGGTTGGTGGTTTTCTCCGATTTTCTCCACCAATTAAACTGACCACCATGATATAACTGAACTACTGTTGAGAATGGTGTTAAACACTATAACCCTAACCCCATGTACAAAAACAAATGTACATGTAGCTGAAAAATATTTTTTGGCTTTGTGAAATTGGACCCATAATATACAAATACATGTATTTCTCATGACAGAACTAAAATGTATACCATCATTTCAGATGTTGTATACATTTTTCATTATACTGCATAGTTTAGAAGTAAAATATTTTTCCAATGGCAGCCATTTTTAATTAGAACATTTACATCAGATTTTTCTCTCTCGAAAAATAGTCATGATCTAGAATGTGAGACGAAACAATTCCAGCCCCGGGTTTTGACATTTTTTTTCATCAGAAACTCGACAAGACTTTTTTCTGACGGGTAAATATGCTCCCTTGGGTGGAATTGCCCCATCTCACATTCAAGATCACGACTGATTATTAGAACTATAGTCTCGAGCTTGGATTAATGTTTGAGATTAGATTCTACATTTGCCCTGAAGCCTTGTAGTAAAGACAAGACAGGGAATATCAAAATTTTCAGGGACACAAATAACAACTGGATTGATTTGTCTGGGTTAGGGGGTTTAACACCACAATATTAGGGTTAGGGTTATGGTATTTAATGCCACTTTCAACAAAATCTCAGTAATAACTAGAACTGTCCACATAGCGAGACTAATATCCCCCGCTTCAATCTGACTGTGCCCAAGATTATTGAAAACCATGTCTACATGGAAAATATATTATTTGTCAAATTATAATGTTTAATCACATTCAACAAAAATAAAAACGTCGTAGCATAAAAACTGTAAGAGGAGTTGCACGGACAAACCATGTACCCTCTATGCGGACAGACAGACGGATGGACAGACAGACAGACAGGGTGAAACCTATATACCCCCCCCAAACTTTGTTTGCGGGGGGTATAATAACCTTAATCTCAAGTAAGTATTGATGGAGATTAGATTCTGCCTTTGCCTTGAAGCCTTGTGGTAACGACAACACAGAGAATATTGAAAATGCTTTAAGCACAACTTGATCAATTCATCTGGAGGTTCACTGACTTACGATTATCCTAATTGACACTAGAGTCCTCTTATTATAAAGGTTATGGTTACGGTGTTTAATGCCACTTTCAACAATATTTCAGTTATATCGTGGCGGCAAGTTTTATTGGTGGAAGAAATCCGGAGAAAACCACCAACCTGTCCCAAGTTACTGACAAACTTTTATCACATAACGTTGTATCAAGTACACCTCACCATGAACAATCTCACAGCGTTAATGGTGATAGGCACTAGTTGTACAGGTAGGAAATCCAACTATCCAGGGATGATTCTGGTTAGAAAATAAAATAACTGAAATCAATGAAAAATAGCTGAAACCCCCCTTTCAAAATGGTCATTTTTTAGCTGTACTGACCGTGTCCAGCAACTTTCGGAAAATAATATCCGGAGGAAAATAGCTGAACTCAGTTAAATAACTGAAAAGAATCATCCCTGACTATCATACGATCACAACCAGGAGTCCTAGATCATGACCATGACAGCCCCTTGATTTGTCTGAATCTTCACTTACTATTATCCTTACTGACACTTTGAATTTCAAGTATTAATTCGAAAAAAGATTTCCAGTCCTTCTATTATAAACATATTAACCAAATCCACGCCCAATTATATACGATGTATGGAGTGGTACAGTAATAACTTTATCACATAATGTTGCACTGAGTACATCTCGCCATGAATGGCATTCAAACTCACAACTTTAGTGGTGATAGGTACTGATTGCACAGATAGTTGTAAATCCAACTACCATACGATCACGACAATGACTGTCTATTGATTTGTATAAAGATTCACTGACTTACTATTATCTTAATTGACACTTCAAGTATGAAATGGAAAAAGATTTCCAGTCCTTCTATTATAAACATATCAACCAAATCCACGCCCAATTATATACATGTATGATGTACAGTAATACCTCTTCTTATAAGACCATCCCTTCAGCAACAAACAAGTGGTCTTATAACAGGGGTGACCTCTCTTGAGGAGGACAATTTAGTAGTATTTTACTATCTCTCTGTGCATCTGAAATGTGGTCTGAGAAGATGAGTGGCCTTTGAGTGTGAGCGGTCTTTATAAGAGTGTATGTATGAAATTTTCTATGACTGGAGAAGACAAATTTGACCTTTTAATACAGTGACTGCATGGGTAGGTTTGACTCTATGTATTCTAGTTAAATCTGTAATAAGAGGTCACCTTTGGGACAAGGAAAAAGTGGTCTTTTAAGACAGTTGACCTCTTGAAAGAGGTTAAATTCATATGAAATTTTCTATGACAGGACAAGAAAAAGGTGACCTTTCAATACAGGCGATTGCTTAATAAAGGTGACTGCATTGACACGCTTGACTGTATATTTTCATGTTTTATACCAGTACATGTGTACATATAAATGATTCAGTTAATATGAAATAAAATGTACATGGAGTCAAACCTGCTCATGCAGTCACCTCTCTTAAGCAGTCACCTGTATCAAAAAGTCAACTTTTTTTGGTCCTGTCTTAGAAGACCACTTTTGTGTTCTTTGTCCCAAAGGTGACCTCTTAATACAGGTTTGACTTTATTAGCTTAGTCTACATTTTTATCATCAAAGTGATTGCTTTTCAATCAATTCTCATGTTATTATGACAAAATGAATTCATTTCACCACATCCTGTCAGTCATGACCAATATATGTTCATTTCATTTTACAATTGATTATAGTTTCTGCATCATAATTGTCATGACAACCAGGTAACAAAAACAATATGTCACCTAAACTTTTTTCATAAAATAAATTTTTAATGAAAAAAGTACCGCCTAGTGCTAAACTTGATAAGTAATTTTTAAATCAACAGCATTTATTGTATTACATATATTGTATTTTCCAATTAAAAATTAATGAAAATTTTCGACATAATTTGGATAAGCAACCAGAGGCCCCATGGGGGTGTGTAAATTGTACATGATCACCTGGTTAACAGTTCTGGTTCAATATGCTTGATTGAAGAGACATATGAATTATTCTGATAAACAGGGCTTTCAATATTTTTTTACGTCTACCAGGCCCCGATGCCACAAAACTTTTTCTTTGCTGAGCAAACTTTTTTTGCTCAAATCTGTGTTCTCAGCCAATCAAATTTGAGTATTTCCTTATTTGAGAATATTCTCCGACTTAAGTAAATTCTCAAATTTTGTGGCGACGGGTCCAGTACTTTACTATTTACAGGCGGTCATCATCTTAGCAATAAAATCTTACCTCTGTTCAAAGTTGTTCCATAAAGAGCATATTCATTTTACTAACCAGCACAATGAAATGGCCTTGGCGAGCACAATACGATAGAAAAACAATGGTGGAACAGACACTAGAACAATATTTTTTCATTATTTAAATCTTGTGATAAAATAATATCTACGACTACAGTTGCACGTACACATTCCCTGACCTGCTAGGTCCAATGAAAATACCTAATTACTATATATATAACTACCAAAACACCGAGTATCAATATCAACAATGTAATAAATATAAACCAGAAAGTTATAACTCGACCATCCATGACATTAGACAAGGTCGATTTCCATCTTATTTTAGGTATAAAAAAAACATAGTTCACCCATTAAATTTTTTTTTGTGCTGACAACAATTGAACCGGCCAAAAAATTGTTTGAAAATGTCATTTTTGTCGGTTCTTATGGAAAATACTACATACAACCTATTTATCACACAGCAACAGCTCAAATTTGAGCCTAATCAAGCATGAGTCATGCTTGATTAGGCTGACATGCAGAAAATTTTGATATTTTAAGAAATATTTTGTTTAGTAATGATGACCATATTAGATATTCAGTCCTTTCAATAAGAGGGGGTACCAGGTACTTTTACCTGCCTATAATGGTCTTTGGTACCTTAGTCTACATTTTTATCATCAAAGTGATTGCATTTCAATCAATTCTCATGTTATTATGACAAAATGAATTCATTTCACCACATCCTGTCAGTCATGACCAATATATGTTCATTTCATTTTACAATTGATTATAGTTTCTGCATCATAATCGTCATGACAACCAGGTAACAAAAACAATATGTCACCTAAAGTTTTTTCATAAAATAATTTTTAATGAAGAACGTACCGCCTAGTGCTAAACTTGATAAGTAATTTTTAAATCAACAGCATTTATTGTATTATATTGTATTTTCCAATTAAAAATTAATGAACATTTTCGACATAATTTGGATAAGCAACCCCATGGGGGTCTGTAAATTGTACACAGGGTTCGAAATTAACGATTGTCCGCTAGTCCGAGACTAGTAATTTTCCCCACGGACAACACATACAAAAAATGTATCTCCTAGGTACTTGTCCGCTTGGGCTAGTAAAAAAATTAGAGACCGGTACAGTACAGCTCAAGGCATAGTCTGATAAATGCCAGGTATGCCTCCAATACCTGGCATACCTGGCATGAAGTCATAAAACTGGAGTTATCTAATATACAACTCATAAATTAATCATATTAAGATATTTTCTGGTGAAGCCACAGGTAACATTTCCCTGTTCACCTGGGCAGGTAAAAAATACATGTACAGGAAATGATTATTAATTATTAGTGTTTGATAACACACTAGCATGTACAATGTAATAGAATTGAGAAATCTAATTGAAATATTTCTTTATGAAAAGTAGATATCAGAATAAATAGGAAAATATTTGTAAAATTTAAATTATTTGTAATAGAGAATAATTAGTATTATTGTTTTTTTGTCATGAAATTGTAAGAGACATTGAACTGAAAATTTAAAACAGTGCATAGTATGCATAAAGTTATAATTTTGTAGATGTTCCTTTCATTTGCATCAATTTATGCAGAAAAAATATTTGCATTTAAAAAAAGATAAACAAAAAAAAAATTAAATATGAGAGGCTCAGAAATTTAAATTATGAATTTACACATGTCACAGTTTAAAAAACAATTTAGTTATATTTTAACTTACATTAAATATAGTTTTGCTGTCAAAATTCAAACCTTACTGGATACATTTGAAAAATCAAAATATATTGATAATTGTGTAGTTACAGTCATGGAACATTATTATTCCCCAGCCTCGATTTTTCACTATATATTTCATATAAACCCACATTTAAAAAAAAAAATATATTTTAAAGCTATCTCTGAGCAGATTTTTATGAAATTTATTTGTTTATCTGATAGTAATTTTTGTCTTTAAATTATAAGAAAATAAAGGCAATCTGACGGAAAATCATGCTAAAATAAACAAAAAATATTTAAATGTTTCTGCTTCTTCTGGTGCAAAAATGATCAAAATCTGTTTAGAAACATGACTTCACAATAAATTTGTTTGAAAAACATGGTTTTATATGAAATATATAGCGTAAAATTGAGGGTGGCGAATAATTATGTTCCACGACTATGTTAATTGCATAATTTTATGTGACAAATAGGCTGTGTAATTACAGATTTTCATAGATATAAAGAAATAAAAAAAATACCTGAAATAATTAGCTTTGAAAGAGGTGTTTTTAAAAGATATATTTAACGTAAAAAAATCTAAATTTAAATAAATGAGAAATTAAGAAGGAAAGGGATTGGGATAATCTTTTATTTATTGTTTTCTAACTAGATATATATTGTTCAATAAACAACTCTTTACATGTTTATGACACTCACTACAGCATTTACAAGAAGCAATTAAAAACTAATTTCATATGGATTATAAATTTATGACAAAATATTCTTGCATAACAAAGTTTTAAGTTTTTTTTACATGTTAAAAATGGCATTGTTTATGGCAAAATTAAAAATTTAATTAATTTTTATATCATGTTTATTGACAAAAGTTATCAAAATATTTTCAACATACAAAACAATATAAAAGTGCTATCAATCCAAATTAGATGATGATTGAAGAGTCACCGATTAAAGATACTTTGTTACTCAAGTCTTTTGATTGATATTAAAAAGAAGTAAGGTCAATAATACAATTAACATTTGTCGACTATTTTCACAATAATTATTCCAACAAAATTAATAATACAAAAATATTAAAGGTCCACATGAAAGCTTCATGGGATTTTGAAAATTCATTATATGAAATTTGTTTCAAATGCTTTATTTTTTTTAATGTAATTCGCAATATATCGGTAAGCCCTAACCTTTTTTTATTTACGTATGTATCACGAAGAGTTGGAAAGCTGTTATTGTCCCTGTTCGTTTCTGGCCTTTATGATACGCCATTTACAACTGTGTCAAACATGCGCTTGTAAATTACTTATAAAACTAAGTTGCTTAAAGCACTTGGAAGACGGATCACACAAACGTTTGAAATAGTTAAGTTGTTTTCCAAAATTCAAGCACAAATTTGACATTGACAAAATATAATTTCATTTATAAAATATCTATGGCGTCTTCTCTTCATGTCGATCGGCAAATCGCGGCGATTGGGAAAAGAAGAACAATGATAATATTTGCTAAAATATATCGTTTAAAATATTTTGTTGTTGTAATAAAGTACTGAAAATTATTATAAAATGCAGATTTTCATGTAGGTAACAATTAAAACTATGTAAAATTGATGCATTGATAAATGTGTTTATTGGTCCAAACTTTAAAAAACAAATTTTTGACTTAAAATAAAAACTACAATTTAAGTGCTTTGAAAGGGTATGACATTTACAGTATTTTGTTTCATGGTATTATGGGTTTTTCTAATCATTGAAGGGCTAAACTGTGAAATCATTGTCCTGTGTTCTTTGGTAGCTATCTCATTGGCAATCATATCAAATTTCATTATTTTCATATTTGAAGGAAAAAAACACCCTAAAAACTGTCTTTTTGAGAAAGACATTTTCACTCCAAAAAACTCTCAGATTGCAGGCTTTTGCATCTAGATTTTCAACATTTATCTGGGGGGGGGGCATATCCCCAGACCCCCTTAGCCAACTCTCATCCTGAAGGGTGCTCGCCGCATCTACAGGACTAGTTTGGATTTCTAAGGACTAGTGATTGATATCTTCTACTAGCCCTTTGGGCTAGTAACTACAAAAGTTAATTTCTAACCCTGGTACATGATCACCTGGTTAACAGTTCTGGTTCAATATGCTTGATTGAAGAGACATACGAGTTATTCTGATAAACAGGGCTTTCAATATTTTTTTAAGTCTACCAGGCCCCGATGCCACAAAACTTTTTCTTTGCTGAGCAAACTTTAGGGAAGAAGACATTTCTAAGTTGTAAAACTTGTGTCTGATCCATTTGTTGTTATTATGAGCAATAAAATAAGTTTAAACAAACTTTTTTTGCTCAAATCTGTGTTCTCAGCCAATCAAATTTGAGTATTTCCTTATTTGAGAATATTCTCAGACTTAAGTAAATTCTCAAATTTTGTGGCGACGGGTCCAGTACTTTACTATTTACAGGTAGTCATCATCTTAGCAATAAAATCTTACCTCTGTTCAAAGTTGTTCCATAAAGAGCATATTCATTTTCCTAACCAGCACAATGAAATGGCCTTGGCGAGCACAATATGATAGAAAAACAATGGTGGAACAGACACTAGAACAATATTTTTTCATTATTTAAATCTCGTGATAAAATAATATCTATGACTACAGTTGCACGTACACATTCCCTGACCTGCTAGGTCCAATGAAAATACCTAATTACTATATATATAACTGCCAAAACACCGAGTATCAATATCAAAAATGTAATAAATATAAACCAGGAAGTAATAACTCGACCATCCATGACATTAGAAGGTCGATTTCCATCTTATTTTAGGTATAAAAAAAACATAGTTCACCCATTAAATTTTTTTTTGTGCTGACAACAATTGAACCGGCCAAAAAATTGTTTGAAAATGTCATTTTTGTCGGTTCTTATGGAAAATACTACATACAACCTATTTATCACACAGCAACAGCTCAAATTTGAGCCTAATCAAGCTTGATTAGGCTGACATGCAGAAAATTTTGATATTTTAAGAAATATTTTTGTTTAGTAATGATGACCATATTAGATATTCAGTCCTTTCAATAAGAGGGGGTACCAGGTACTTTTACCTGCCTATAATGGTCTTTGGTACCTCCTGATTTTAAAGAGTGTTGTTTAAAGATATTCATGAAAAATGTTCAAATTTTAATGAAAAGTATCGCCTGTAAATAGTGAAGTACTGGTAAACATGAAACATATTGAAAGTCCTGGATGTTGGATGTAAGGTTATGCATAACCCATAACAATCCCCTAAACCCCTTAATATTCTAGAACAAAATGTAGAGCTTTTCAAAATTAAATGTTCGTTTGTTTGATGGTGTTTAATGCCACTTTCAACAATACTTCAACTAGTTAAGTATATTGTGGCGGTCAGTTTTATTGGTTTTGGAAACCGGAGGACCTGGAGAAAAACACCAACCTGTCGCAAGTCACTGACAAACTTTATAACATAATGTTGTACACCTCGCCCTGATCGAGATTCGAACTCACAACATCAGTGGTGATAGGCATTGATTGCATATATAGGTAGTTGTAAATCCAACTACCATATGATCATGGCCCCTAGAGGTTTTGAACCTTTTAAAAATATAATGAGAAGTCAGAAGATTAAAATGTGAAAAGCATATGATGCCGTACAACACCTGACAGAAAAGAGCTCACTTGTTGACCTGTTGAGTTTAAAAACTGATAACACTTTTTCTATCTATACATTTCTCCTTAGATCTCACTGAGTAATATTGTCTGTATCAATACACAGGTGCTGATACACAAAATTATCAATCAAAGTGAGGTCATATTGTATTTGACATCACTTTGATTGATAATTTTCAGTATCAGAGTCGATAAACAATATTATTACATAATGACTGTAAATATCCCTACTTTAGCTAAGTAAAGTCTAGAAGTCAATAAATAATGGTATTCACCTGCTGAAAGTTTTATTGACCTGCAAAACCAATATTGACCTCAGCCTTTGGCTTCGATCAATATTATTTTACAGGTCAATAAAAACTCATCTTCACTTCTACAAAAGTCTGTACCGTAATTGTATAACATCAGTTTTAAAAATATGGACAAACATCATTACTAGTATCACAGCTTATCCTATCAGACTCACCGTCATACCAGAGATAATATCTACCTGATTCAATGCTTGTTTGATGGTGTTTAATGCCTCTTTCAACAATATTTCAGTTATATCATGGCGGTCAGTTTTATTGATGTTGGAAACTGGAGGACCTGGCGAAAACCACTGACGGTGACCTGTCGCAAGTCACTGACAAACTTTATCACATAATGTTGAACACCTCGCCCTGATCGAGATTCAAACTCACAACATCAGTGGCGATAAAAAACTGATTGCATAGGTAGTTGTAAATCCAACTACCATACGATCATGACCACAACGGCTCCTGCAACTCAAAGGAACCTAAAAATATGGCCTTTATGAGCAGTTGTCCTTTATATGCAATATTCAATAATGGGAAAAATAAGATTGCCCTTTATAGACAGTGATTTGTTATACATGTATAGACAGGGTTTTCTTTATGATTTTAAGTAGCCGATGGAAATTGACATGTTACCGATAAGATTTGGTATGGAAAGGCCTTTAGATCCTAAAAATAGTGAAACAAATCAATTTTTCACTTGTAATTTAAAAAAAGTAACTGATGCAAAATGTGAAATTAACCGATGATTTTCATTGGCAATCGGTTGAAAATGACAACCCTGTATAGAGGTGTCCTTTAAAGCATGTTTGAATGTACTTCAACCTTAACAACTGTAGTTTTCTCTGTATGAAAAAGTTGTATTTGATAACAAGGGAGTTAATCTTTCGAAAAATATCAATTGTTAGACAAAATCAAATATCTTACTTTGAATGTTTTTTTTCAAGCCAAAAAAGTAAGATGTCAGTTTTAATACTGAAATGTGAAATTTACAAAACAATTTCAATTTGACAAATCAACAATTAGGAACTATAACAATACTCGAAATGAAAATTTGAAGTTACTGGTCCGAATCAAATTTTTGAATTAATTTTCTAAATAACTGAAAAATTTACTGGTTCGAACAAAGTTTTACTGGTCTTAGGTCGGAGAACTGGCGCTCGTTGTGGGGATTGAATTACAGTTAGCTCAACGCGAATGGATTCTCTATAGTTTTCCCTCGATTTCGGTGAATATCGGTATGCCACCGTTAATTTAAGATTTTGCTCCCAAAATCCTCCCAAGCTGATCCACCCAACACCGCCTGGTTTATGATCGTCTAGAGTGATAAAAATGTTTAAATACCTCCGGTAGTTAATCTGATTAGGATGTTGTGTGGAACTTTAAATATTTACAATAGATCGTTGTCCCTAA
>MJUT01011545.1:0-10485 GCA_002080005.1 Gigantidas platifrons
ACTTGACTCGCAGCCGCAAGTGATAAAGTTTACCAGTTGCTTGCTCATGGTCAGTGGTTCTCTCCGGCTTCCTCCACCACTAAAAACTGGTCGTCATGATATAGCTGAAATAATTTGTTGAAAGTGGCGTTAAAACACAAAAAATCAATCAAATCAAATCTATTTGGTTGAATCATGTTGTTGACATCACTTATAAAAGGGAAAAGAATAGAAAGAACATTTTATTCAAACTAAATCATTGAAACTGTAGTAGACTCTTGAACCACCAGACCAGATCAGATCTGGTGGTTCAAGATATCTGACAAAGTCTGTTTTAGAAACCAAAAACTCTTTCGGCTCGTGGCACCATCTATTGCTGATTCTTTTGTAAAAGTGGGCCCAGACATAGTCGTTGTTATACATAGCTGTGATCTGAAAAAAATAAATATGTACTTAGATTGAATTTAGATGTTCACGACATGTATGAGATACCCTTCAAACTGAATTTAGTACTGTGTTGACTGCTGTTTTACCTCAGTATTTTGTTCCAGTATTGTTATAAATGCTGTTATAGTGACAATCAGAACCTTTGAACCGTAATGAAAGTGAGAGGTTTGGCACCGTAAAATCTGATTCAATGTACCATTTCTTTAGAAATGCCTGTACCAAGTCAGGGCCATTGCAGTTTTACCAGTTTTCTGGTTGTTGACTGATTTTGTCTGTTTATTGATTTATGAGTTTTTACTTTCCCTTTAGAAGATTGCTCGGTGTTCGATAATTTTGTTATTACCCTTATTTAGAAAATGCTGGTTTTAGGACAATTGTCCTCAGCATAGCAGAAACCCTGCATAGGTAGTTATACATCCAATTATACATGTCCAGTAAATTCTAGTTCACCTTGGGAAGCACAGAATAAATCTGTGGTATTTCACGTGAAAAAATAAATTGATTAGGCAAACAATACAGAAAATAGCCAATGCACGTATTATAGACACCTTTCTTTGGTAAATATTTTCGGGTCAAGGATATGTACAAAATATCTCCCGCCATAAAAATGCTATCGTAAGGGTCAAACCTGTTTAAATACGAGATCTACTCATTTTTTTATATTTTTTTTTAGAAAAAATGCAAAGCAAATCACACAGCATTATCAAAGATCCTATTTTACTCAAAAAGTATGCGTAACACTTCATTGTGTGGCCAAATTTACCAGATCCCACTCTGTCACCGTCTTCATCACTGGCAGGCAACCAAAGTCACGTGTTAACGCAATTGGGAGCGGGTCGAAATGTCGTAAAAACCATTATGGTAACGCTAATTGTTAAAAAATAAAATTGTTTTAAAAAGAGGAATATTTTGGGGAGGTTTTGACACAAAAATCGATTATATTTTCTTACCTGGTATATTTTTTAAACTCCAGTTGATTGATGAGAATTTACGACTACCAAATCGTACCTAGTGATGACACCTTTGTAAACATGCAATGCCGCACCGATGGCGTGTTTCCAAAACTAATTAGCTGAGGAAAACGTGCACGTAATGGCTGTTGACGGGAAAAATTACGTACATTTGTCCATTTTCAATCGTATTTTTTGGCAGCAATAATCAGATTCTGTACAAAACAGGCATTTTAATCGATAGACCGATCATTCTGCAGTTGATTAACAATTATTACAGCAGCACAATTCTTCAGGCATATCATAAATACGACTTGGAGTTTTACCACTGCAGAAATGTCACACTTTTTACTTTGTAATTTTCCACTTTCGGCACACAACTTGTGCTGCTTCCTTGTTATTTTTTCAATTAGATCCAATTTGTTTTGCATATGGCGATAAAGATGAACCCATTTTGATATTTAAACAATGTTTATTCTCAATACTTGCATGATTTTATTTGTTTTTTATTGGATAAACAACATTGACATCAAAAATTTCAATAGCGAATTCTTGCCCATATCCTATGTACATGTATAAAAAAAATATTTCCTACCCACCCTACCATACCTCAACTTTTTCACAATGTCAGCCTAAACACACAATAATTTTTTGTACGCCTAATTGAAAAGTATCAATTAAAAAGACAGTCTGCGACGTTAGCAACTAGTCCGATGCCCCAGACTAGTAAACTTATATTCGGACTAGTAATTTTGCCTTACCACTATAGCCTGATCAGACTAGTAAAACATTTTACTCCCCTACCTTGTTTTCTATGATTTTTACATAGAAAAGATAAAATTTCGAAAAAGGTACAAATGCAATAAACGTCTATCATACGGATTTTATTTGTAAACAAATACGAATAAACTGTTAGCCTTTAGTAGTTTAATGCCGGGGTAACCAGTCTGAAACCACGTTGTTCCGGTTTTCTGATCTGTCTTATTACCAAAGCAATATGCTTAAACACGTACATGTATTAATATTACCAACGTAGTCAAAATCGTGGTGGATCGCCATTGATAGATAGTAAAAGAACTATTAAACTTTACTAATGAGGATATCTTAAGAGATTCAGTTTTTTTTTTTTCAAATGAAAGTGTTTTTATTTTTTGTTCTTTATCTCCCATTCTGCACGTGGCGGTGTACTTCGGTCTTTCCGGTCTTAAGATTTATTGTAGTAACAATGCTTCGGTGGACTGAAGGGGCCAAGCCGGGCAAGGTTGTTAAGAGGAAACCTACTGCCAATGATGTTATCGAACAAAAGCAATCATACATGTACGAAGGACATCACAATTTAGTGTGTGTTTTTTTGGACTAGTAAACCCTAGTACTTCACTAGCCCGAAGGACTAGCGGCTAAAAAAGTTTTTGGTGCAGACTGAAAAGAAGTAAAAGTATCAATTAAGTTTACACATTTTCAAAATCCGCTCAAACGAGTCCGGAAAATCAATTTCATCTGTGTTGACGAATACATGAAAGTGAAAAATATCTACTCTTATGGTATTAGTTAATATTTGAGAAAATATCACATCGCGTTGATATTTAGCTCTTGGATTTTTCTTCCCCTTTTGGCTACGAAAAGTCAAGGGAGGTACTAATTTACCCCTGTCCATCCGTCCGTCCGTCCATCCAAATATATGCCGGCTAACTTCTTTTACAGGTTTTTTAGGTTTGTGGGATCCATGTTTATGCATATATACTAAAGATGTGCATAATAACAGATTTTGATTTCTATCAAACAGACAAACTATATATATTTTCTGACAAAATCCCAGAGGGGGGCATACCGGTTTCCAGTTTATTTTTAGCTTTGTTCTCAAATCTCCATTTCTTCTTTGCTAAAAATTTGATGTGACATTAAATGTAATTTGACTTATTTTTGATAATAATTTTTATTTGTAAAGTACATTCTGTTTATCAGGTTTGTAAAGGCAAAATTACAAAATTACTGCTGAACCTTAAGTTAACATTTGTTTGTTTACAATACACTAAATGGATGTAAGAACACCAATTAAGTAAAGACATGTCTCATATATTCGTTTTTAATTTGTTTCTATAATTCCCATGTAATAGACTTGCTACAGACTCCTTTCTATAGTATTATATTTATGGTCTCTGCAACATTCTGATCATCGGTTACCACACAGTTCGTCTGTCAGATTTTCCTTAAAAAGTCATGTTTGCTTTGGTAGATTTCCTCGGCCATAATTTATTTGAAGTGTTCTTGTTGATAGGGAAGGCATCCTTTGGATTTTAATTAATTAAAACTTTCAAAACTCGGACCGTATATGCTGCAGGTAGCATCCTTTTCCTGATTAAAATTTCTAGCTTAGTAATGTGCAGACTCTTTAAAAATTATCTATTCAGACCAAAGAGGATGGAGAAGGAGGGCTACATTGTAAGTGCATGGAAGAACGGGAAATAAAGAGTGCAGTAGACCGTGGGGTCAAGTCAAACCAAAGACTATAAAATTGGTATTTGTTGCTTCTCCATTAAGCAGGCAGCATTAAGGAAAGAGCAAAGACTGGTTGGCTCCGAATCAGAATAATGTGTCCGAGTGTAGCGACATGTCTAACCGCAGACTGTTGTTTCAGTGAGCTAGCACTATAAAAATCCAACTCAGCATGTTGGTCTAGAACAAAGAGGACCTCATCATCATCTCATTGAAAATTAACTTGTTCTCGCCATGATATAGCTGAAAAATTGCTGAATTGGCGTTAAGCGACAATAACTCACTCACTTTGTCCAATAAAATACATACAAATGTAGCAGAAACGTAAAATACATCATCAATTACAAGGTAAAGTTTCTTAGATATACTCTAACTGACATGTATAGCTTAAGCGGACGTGGACGTGGAGTTATGATTTTTGAGGATTTTTAGAATTTATTGTATGATCTCGTTTCGTTTCTCAGTTTACATATTCTGTTTCGTTTCGTTTCTCAGTTTACAGATTTTGCTTCGTTTCGTTGTGTTTCGTTTCTCACTTTACAGGGTATTATTAGTATCTAGCCCATTCTAGGTTGTTTGGGTTTTTTTTACCAGAAACAGTCTGCAGACTCCTGTTCTATACCGGAAGAAGAAGTGCCTGTGGTCCGAAACCACTATTTGGAGGAATCGTTACAGCACAGGGGCTTGTTACGATTTTTTTATCCCTCGTCTGTAACCACAGCTATTAATTAAGGTGTGTCAGATTTGATATATAAACATTGAATGTTACCTTTAAATTCAAAGGGGATGTCATAGCCTAGGGAAATACTAGTTTTCTGAAAACAGGGGATTATAGTATAGGGGAAGGAAACACGTTATACGATCTGCGGAAGATATCCGTTCGAGGTTTTTCGCATTTTTCATTGTGAAGTATACTATAATTATTCGTTAGGGAGGTGCATTCGGAATATATCTTCCAACTGAGAAATCACGCGAGAAACGGTGCTTGTAAATCTCATTTGTCAACTACTGGGTTTATTTTGTAAGGATAAACTTTGAACTGATTATTATTACTAAGAGAAGGCGCGGCCAGGACGGAAATATATTTGAATAAGTGAAATGTTAAAAATAGCTTCACAGAAAGTTAAATGAAGTTTTTGGAATAATAAAGAATGGAAAATTACGAACTATATTGAAAAAAGATCCGTATCTAAATATTGATAATTTTCAGTAAAAGAAAAAACCTCATAATAAGTGACATCAAGGATTTACTATATAAATCCTTGGTGACATTATAATACAAGTGCTCACTTTAAAGCAATGCAGAAGTTTAAAATTTCTGAATAAATATATTCCTGAACAATAACCATTAATATTGAAATGATACTTTTTTTTCTTTAGGCAATTGTACTGTCTGCCCTTCGATTTGCATATTCTGAAGGGAGAAACACATTACCGCGACATTGCAAGATTTCGCAACTCCGGCGTTACCGCGACATTTTTTCCTCTTTTTATGTCGACATTACCGCGACATTCTTTTTTCTTTTAAAGTAGTTTCTAGAACTCATTACCGCTACTTTTATAAACTGCCTTCAAGATATATACATGTATATACATGTATAATGAATACATGTTCAATGATTAAATAATTTAACACACATGGTACATATCAGCAAGGATTTATATA
Organism: Gigantidas platifrons; assembly: GCA_002080005.1. Classification (NCBI taxonomy): domain Eukaryota; kingdom Metazoa; phylum Mollusca; class Bivalvia; order Mytilida; family Modiolidae; genus Gigantidas; species Gigantidas platifrons. The sequence goes on from MJUT01011545.1 coordinate 5,536, forward strand.
AATCCTTGATATCAGGGAATTATAATTCCCTGTACGTGAGTTTTATTCACATACAAATTCGCTCACCATTTAAGCAAGGATTTATATAGTCCTACTAAGTCACCAGGACTGGGTTGCTCAAAACACTGGTTGATTTTATCCATTGGTTAGGCTAACCAATGGATAAAATTGCTAACCAGTGGTACCGTATCCGGTGGACAATTTTACGTTGCTCAACCATTGGATAGTGCTGTGGTTAACTGACCAGTGGTTAAGTAGCTTAACCAGTGGATAGTATCCCATAATTCCATAGTATTCTTTGTAAAACAATGTCAGAAATCGTTTGCTCAACAACATAAAAAAGACGGAGAATTGAAAATTTCTCCAAGGCTGACTTGGTTTGCTTAGGGACCGACCATTTAACTTGCAGGGGGGGGGTATGGTTTTTTGTTTTGTTCAGAATTTTTTTTTCGGACAACACGAGAGGTAGAATATTTTTTTTTTTTGTCGCGCCGGCAAAGCCCGAATTTTTTTCCAGAATTTAACATTAGGCTATATGACAAAAACTCTGAATCAGATTATTTTTTTTCCTCCATCAAAATCAGAATATTTTTATCAGCAACATTGGGAATCAGAATATTTTTTTAGAAAAAATCCATAACCCCCCTCCCACCTTTGAAGTTAAATGGTCCGTCCCTTATGTGAGCTTGTGGAGAAAACATAACCATAATTAGGTCAAAACAAACGAGTGTTATAACAAATGCAGAGAAGGCAAAAGTGTGGAAAGAGATCACAGACTGTGAATGCAAGGGCGGGTGGGCAAAAAAAAAAGATCGGTAGAGCAAACCAAGGAAAAGTGAGGAAAAGTATGTTCTACGGCAAAGTTGGAGGCTGAAGTAAATAGTATGAGCCTCAATCAGACAGTAGAAGGTCCAGCTTTGCCAGCGCCAAGTGAAGTGACACAAAAAAGCATAGAACTTCACACCGATGCACTAAAGACATATCAGAATAGGAAAGGCAGGGGCGGATCCAGGATTTCAAGTTAGGGGGCGTACTTTAAAAAAAATCGCGCCGAGCGGAGGGAGGCGCGAAAATTTTTGGGCTATTTCGTGTGAAAAATCACGATTTTACGCAAAAAAAAATCATATTTTTTCCCATTTTAGGGTGGGGCGCGCACCGGATGCGCCCCACCCCCCCCCCTGGATCCACCCCTGAAAGGGATAGTCTTTTTACATGTTCTCTGTACTTTCCAAGAAATTAATATGTCAGTCATGGATATACCATCAATTTTCATTCTTCATTATTAAAATAACACAGGTACTTTTATAAAACAAAATAATGAATGCATGTTGCATCCCTTTCTAGCCAACTATATACACCCTTTCAAAATTTGCAAATACGGGATACAGATTCACTACTTTAAGGATATTTGTTGATCCCTCTTTATTGGTTTTTGAAGTCCATATGTAACTGCGGATTGCCATTTCTTAGCATTATATTTAGACCAATAAAAAAGTGCATAGTTAACAAGAACTATGATTTTAAGATATTTATTACTGTCGGTCCGTCTATATAGGGTACATGGTTTCAAAGAAAAAAAATTGAAGGCGTTTTTAAACGGATTTTTTAACCAGAAGGCGTGGTAATTTCTAGGCATAATCTTGTTTCGGCTAGTTTTCATTTTCTGGTGATTTACACTTTAATTTGTTTTAAAATCCAATTTACAATGTATTTTCTAATAAAAGTGGAATCCTAAAATAACATCACATTATTTAAACCACAGGAACACAAAAAGTGGAGTTGGTTGCCCGTTATCTTATAAGTTAACATTCCTGTTATTTATATTTGAAGACCTATATATTTCATGGAATAGGTATCGAACGGAAAAAGGGGTTAAATAACTTCAGATTGCAAATTACCTGTGTGATCAAACACACCCTGTACATTTTTAGAATAGTACCCCTTCCTATTAACAAAGGCGTATTCGTAGTCTAAGTGTGGTGCCTGCATTTCTATCATGTGTGCAATCAATTGCCCCTACAACGCCAGGAAAATGGACAATGTCATAAAACCCCGTTTTAAGTCTGTTCCTCTGAATATCTGTAGAGGGCCATGTGATATATTGTCCAGATATATCACACAGAGCATTAGAGACATCTCTTACTGCTCTCGAGACACTTGAAATATGCGGATATCCCATTGTATCACAGATTAATATTACTCTCATCGGACTCCCTGGTGCAAGGTAATATCTCAGGGCAAGCTTTAATTGTATGTCTACTGGTATGGCATGAGACCCAAGAGTTGGTCTGCACAATTGTGGCTCTATAGATTGATTTGATTTGATTTGTGGTGTTTAACGCCATTTTCAAAAATATTTCAGCTATATCATGGCGATTAGTTTTAGTGGTAGAAGAAGGCGGAGTACCCGGAGAGAACCACCGACCACGAGCAAGTAATTGGTAAACTTTATTACTTGCGGCTGCGAGTCAAGTGCATCCTTTTTTGTAATTTACAAAGCCGGGCGCGAACTCGCGCTGTATTGGTGATAGGCTTGTATGAGTTGTTAGGTATTCCAACTACCTTACTCACGGAGCCACCCGGGCCCTGTGTCTCTATAATCTAAATATATCCCGGAATTCTCTATCATCGAAATCCAACTGAATATGCCGATACACTCTTTCTTTTTGCTGTCTTGCCATATTTAACCAATGGTTAAATATTTATCCGGCCAAATTTGAGGGGTTAACTTTATCCACCGGATAAGGCATTTTATCCAGTGGATAAAATTTGAGCAACAAAAATTAACCGGTGGTTAAATTTATCCATTGGATAACTAGATTTAACCAGTGGATAACACTAACCAACGTTTTGAGCAACCCAGTCCAGATGTTTAGCTGGACTGGGTTGCTCAAAACACTGGTTAATTTTATCCATTGGTTAGGCTAACCAATGGATAAAATTGCTAACCAGTGGTACCGTATCCGGTGGACAATTTTACGTTCCTCAACCATTGGATAGTGCTGTGGTTAAATAACCAGTGGTTAAGTAGCTTAACCAGTGGATAGTATCCCATAATTCCATAGTATTCTTTGTAAAACAATGGCTTTTTGTTTCGTTCAGAAATTTTTTTTCGGACAACACGAGAGGTAGAATATTTATGTTTTTTTGTCGCGCAAAGCGCGAAATTTTTTGTCAGAATTTAACATTAGGTTATATGACAAAAACTCTGAATCAGATTATTCTTTTTTTCCTCCACCAAAATCAGAATATTTTTTTCAGCAACATTGGGTATCAGAATATTTTTTTCAGCAACATTGGGTATCAGAATATTTTTTTTTGAAAAAAATCCATAATCCCCCCCCCCCCTTTTGAAGTTAAATGGTCCGTCCCTTATGTGTGCTTGTGGAGAAAATATAACCATAATTAGGTCAAAACAAAAGAGTGTTATAACAAATGCAGAGAAGGCAAAAGTGTGGAAAGAGATCACAGACTGTGAATGCAAGGGCGGGTGGGCAAAAAAAGAAAGATCGGTAGAGCAAACCAAGGAAAAGTGAGGAAAAGTATGTTCTACGGAAAAGTTGGAGGCTGAAGTAAATAGTATGAGCCTCAATCAGACAGTAGAAGGTCCAGCTTTGCCAGCGCCAAGTGAAGTGACACAAAAAAGCATAGAACTTCACACCGATGCACTAAAGACATATCAGAATATGAAAGGCAAGGGCGGATCCAGGATTTCAAGTTAGGGGGCGCACTTAAAAAAATCGCGCCGAGCGGAGGGAGGCGCGAAAATTTTTGGGCTATTTCGTGTGAAAAATCACGATTTTACGCAAAAAAAAAATCATATTTTTTCCAATTGTAGGGTGGGGCGCGCATCGGGTGCGTCCCCCCCCCCCTGGAAGGGATAGTCTTTATACATGTTCTCTGTACTTTCCAAGAAATTAATATGCCAGTCGTGGATATACCATCAGTTTTCATTCTTCATTATTCAAAAAACACAGGTACTTTTATAAAACAAAATAATGAATGCATGTTGCATCCCTTTCTAGCCAACTATATACACCCTTTCAAATTTTGCAAATACGGGATACAGATTCACTACTTTAAGGATATTTGTTGATCCCTCTTTATTGGTTTTTGAAGTCTATGTGTAGCTGCGGATTGCCATTTCTTAGCATTATATTTAGACCAATAAAAAAGTGCATAGTTAACAAGAACTATTATTTTAAGATATTTATTACTGTCGGTCCGTCTATATATATAGGGTACATGGTTTCAAAGACAAAAAAATTGAAGGCGTTTTTAAATGGATTTTTTAACCAGAAGGCGTGGCAATTTCTAGGCATAATCTTGTTTCGGCTAGTTTTCATTTTCTGGTGATTTACACTTTAATTTGTTTTAAAATCCAATTTACAATGTATTTTCTAATAAAAGTGGAATCCTAAAATAACATCACATTATTTAAACCACAGGAACACAAAAAGTGGAGTTGGTTGCCCGTTATCTTATAAGTTAACATTCCTGTTATTTATATTTGAAGACCTATATATTTCATGGAATAGGTATCGAACGGAAAAGGGGGTTAAATAACTTAAGATTACAAATTACCTGTGTGATCAAACACACCCTGTACATTTTTAGAATAGTACCCCTTCCTATTAACAAAGGCGTATTCGTAGTCTAAGTGTGGTGCCTGTATTTCTATCATGTGTGCAGTCAATTGCCCCTACAACGCCAGGAAAATGGACAATGTCATAAAACCCTGTTTTAAGTCTGTTCTTCTGAAAATCTGTAGAGGGCCATGTGATCTATTGTCCAGATATATCACACAGAGCATTAGAGACATCTCTTACTGCTCTCGAGACACTTGAAATATGATATCCCATTGTATCACTGATTACTCACATTGGACTCCCTGGTGCAAGGTAATATCTCAGGGCAAGCTTTAATTGTATGTCTACTGGTATGGCATGA
>MJUT01011545.1:25229-45178 GCA_002080005.1 Gigantidas platifrons
TTAAACTGTTTACACTAACCATTACACAACCAATGCAGTTAAACAGTTTAAGAAGGAGTGGATGGCTTCTGATTTTAAAACAATAGATGTAACCAGATAAAGGATGCCTTCAAGAATATATCACCACTAACAGTGTGAGTTTGAATCTCGATCAGGGTGATAAAGTTTGTCAGTGACTTGCGACAGTTTGATGGTTTTCTCCTGGTACTCCGGCTTCCTCAACCAATAAAACTGATCACCATGATATAACTGAAATATTGTTGAAAGTGGCTTTAAACACCATAACTCTAACCCTGAATGTGAAGGATTGATATAACCAGATACAGGATGCCTTTAAGATTCTATAGTAATATAATAACAGATTATGGTTAACACATGTATTCCATCAATCATTTTATCTTATAATTAACAATAAATAAGTTTCACATAAACAATATTCACACAGATATACAACATTATAATTATCATCAAAAAATGTATACAACAAAATAATTATGGTAGTCCCTCTCTTAACAGGACACCCCTTCTTAAAAAATTACCTTATAAGAGGTGGAAAATTTAGTAGCATAGTAATTCCCCTCTTACAAGACCATCCCTTCTTCAATGAAAATGAGGGTGGCTCAATCAGTTACGTCATTGGATCTAAAAACTCATACAAGCCTATTACTAATACAGTGTGGGTTTGCATCCGGCTTTGTAAATTACAACCAGAGGCTCCCAGGAGCCTGTAATCTCTCACCTGGATCAAAGCTGCTTTCAATAACAATGCAACTGCACTGTGGTGGCCATCTTGGTGGGAGAGCACGACTGCCAGACACACTTTTGGAAAATGACCATCCAATGACTATTCCATCAAAGTTTGGTTCAAATTGAGCTACTGGTTCCAGACAAGATCGTTTTTATGTGAATTTCCCATAGGGTCCTATGTTAAACTAACTTCAGCTGTGCAGCCATCTTGGTCAGAGGGCGGGACCACCAGACACAATTTTGGGAGAGGACCATCCAATGACTATTTTATCAAAGTTTGGTTCCAATTGAGCAACTGGTTCCAGACAATAAGATTTTTATGTGACTTTCCCATAGGGTCCTATGTTAAGCTAAATTCGGCTGTGGGGGCCATCTTGGTCGAAGGGCCGAACCGCCAGACACAATTTTGGAAGAGAACCATCAAATGACTATTTCATCAAAATTTAGTTCTTATTGAGCAAATGGTTTCAGACAAGAAGATTTTTATGGGAATTTCCCATAGGGTTCTATGTTAAATTAAGTTCGGCTGTGGCGGCCATCTTGGTCGGAGGTCTGAAATGCTGAACACAATTTTGGAAGGGGACCACCCAAGGATCATTTCAGCAAAGTTTGGTTGAGATTGGCTCAGTAGTTTCAGAGGAGAAGATTTTTTTTAAACTTCATCCCCCCTTTTTTCTATTTTTAGCTTGGCGGCCATCTTGGTTGGAAGTCGGGATAACCGGACACAATTTTGAAAGGGGGCTATCCAAGGACCATTCCATCAAAGTTTGGTTGCAATTGGCCCAGTGGTTCTGAGGAGAAGATTTTTATGCAACTTTCCCATAGGGTCCTATGTCAAGCTAAGTTCGGCTGTGGGGGCTATCTTGGTCGAAGGGGCGAACCGCCGGACACATTTTTGGAAGAGAACCATCCAATGACTATTTCATCAAAATTTAGTTCTTATTGAGCAAATGGTTTCAGGCAAGAAGATTTTTATGGGAATTTCCCATAGGGTCCTATGTTAAATTAAGTTCGGCTGTGGCGGCCATATTGGTCGGAGGTCTGAAATACCGGACACAATTTTGGATGGGGACCACCCAAGGATCATTTCAGCAAAGTTTGGTTGAGATTGGCTCAGTAGTTTCAGAGGAGAAGATTTTTTTTTAAATTTCATCCTCCCTTTTTTCTATTTTAAGCTTGGTGGCCATCTTGGTTGGAAGTCGGGATCACCGGACACAATTTTGGAAGGGGGCCACCAAAGGACCATTCCACCAAAGTTTGGTTGCAATTGGCCCAGTGGTTTCTGAGAAGATTAAAATGTGAAATATTGACGGGCGGACAACGGAAGAAAAGTGATTGCAATAGCTCACATGGTCTAAAGGCCAGGTGAGCTAAAAACGGAATATATGTTAAACTACTTCTTGCCATGTAGCTGCAGTTAAAATTTGAGCTCATTTTGACTTATACTAAAGCAGTAATGGACAATTGAAGAAATTTCTATTTTTAGTAACAGCAGCCATCTTGAATGGAGGGTGGGGCGGTCGGACACAATTTTGAAAGGGATCCACCCAGGGACCATCCCTGCCAGGTTTGGTTTAATTTGGTTCAGCGGTTTCAGGGGTCTGAGAGTGATCTAATAAGAGAGGGACAACTCTGAAATCTGGTCTGAGAGTGATCTAATAAGAGAGGGACAACTCTGAAATCTGGTCTGAGAGTGATCTAATAAGAGAGGGACAACTCTGAAATCTGGTCTGAGAGTGATCTAATAAGAGAGGGACAACTGAATTAGTTGACTATACTTAATTAATTTCATCCATATTAATAGTTCCACATCCTATTTATTTTTATGCACCACCATGTGTGCGTGCGTGCGTTTGTGCTACAGGTCTAGAAATTAAGCAAAATGCCCTGCTAACCTTCAGAGGTGAGAAAAAATATTGCATTGTATCGAGTTTTGGCCTAATATTAAAAGCTTGTTTATACTTCAAAACAAACAACACATGTTACACAAAAAATGCCACAACAAATTAAGTGATCATTAGCTTAACATAAATTGATATATTCTACTTATTATCCTTTGGCATTAAACAACTATCCAAATTGTCAAGCGGTTTCAACCACAGTCAAACTTACCCAAAACCAATGTATGACCAATAACACTTGTTATGTCACAGTTAGGTATAACATGTCATCTTTCAGTTGCATTCGTTTTTATGTTTTAATTACCAGATCAAAATAGAAAACATGGAGTCTTCATCAAAATATTTCATCCCTTTGTCCTGCCATATATTTGGCCACTAGCATTCACAAACCAGAACTTATCGCCAGCTTGTAGCATATCCAAACAAAATTTAAACATTCGGAAAACATTTATTATCACAGATTAAAGCTTGACAAGACAACGGGCAAATAAAATGGTGAAAAAATAAATAAATCTGTAAAATACAAGACAGCAAATGTATGACAAAAAACTTTCAACTCTATTGAGAAAGGTTAACGGGTATAACCCTACTGAATAAGGTCAAAGGGCATAACCCTACTGAATAAGGTCAAAGGATATAACCCTATTGAAAATGGTCAAAGGATATATATAACCCTACTTAACAAGGTCAAATGGTATAACTATTTCAGATATGTTCCATGAAAGAAATGTGCTGAAAAAGGTACACCAATCTTGTTTCAAACACTCATTTCATAAATGGAACAACCCATTCTGATATTTGTTAAATTTACACTCAGTGTTACTACAAAGAAAACACATTTCGTTTCTGACGAAAATATTGTTAAAAGTGACGTTAATGACCTATAATTCTAAATCCTAATCAAGTTAAATATATTTCCTACTGAAGTGACATGGAAAATAACTATCATTATAACATTATTCATTATAAACAAAATCAAGTTTTACTGAAATCTGATCATTACAACGACTAGAATGGATCACGACCAAAAATGACCTCTGACCTCTAAAACAATTACTAAGCATGGCTACCAACAAACTAAACAGATACTTCCTATGTTATAATTGAGAAGAGAACGAAGTCACTTTTTCCGTGTGATTGATTTCAGTTTCTGTTTATTATATTAAATACCATAAATTACTGTGTATAGCACATACTAATGTATAATACAGAGAGTCTAATATTAATGGTATTAACACATTACACCTAACTTATATCTTAATTACCTATTTATGGTGTATAGTACACATATATGTATAATACATAGTCTAATATTAATAGTGTTACTACACTTAGTTCTTAATTACCATAACTGATTTGTGTATAGCACACACTGAAGTCTCATATTGATGGTGTTCTCTGTAAGCTAATGGAGCATATAATAGTATCAAATGTCATGAAACATCTGGATGAAAACAAAATACTATCAGAATATCAACATGGATTTAGAAATCAGAGGTCCTGTAAATCCAAGCTAATAGGACTTGTACATGATTTAAAATCTAACATGGATAAAAACTATCAAACAGACATGATAGTATTGGACTTTGCAAAGGCGTTTGATAAAGTCAGCCATCCAAGACTACTGCACAAGCTAGAACATTATGGAATCCATGGAAAGAACAAGAACGGGATCAAATCATTCCTGAACAACAGAACACAAGCAGTAGCACTAGAAAACAACATATCAGACAATGTAGATGTTGCATCTGGAGTACCGCAAGGAAGTGTACTGGGACCTGTTCTATTCCTTATATACATCAACGACATCACAAATAATATTACTTCAAACATCCGATTATTTGCTGATGATTGTACCATCTACAGGCCAATCAAAACCAAAGAAGACCAGGTTTGTTGCAAAATGACCTAAATAAACTTATTGAATGGGAAGGAAAGTGGAAAATGGCATTTAACGTGGATAAATGTAATGTTATGCACATCACCAGAGCAAGAACAACAAAGAAACATCCATACGTGATTCATGACCAACAACTGGAAATTATAACAGAAACAAAATACTTAGGAATAACCATAAGCAACAACTTGAGCTCTAACAATCACATCAACAAGATCGAGGCGAGAGCAAATCAAGCCCAGGGCTAAGAAGGAACATGAAGAAAGCACCACAACATACCAAAACAATGGCTGTTAATACCTTAATAAGACCAAAAGTAGAATACAGCTCAGCTGTCTGGGACCCATACCAAAGAGAACATAGACAAAATAGAAAGAGTCCAGAGAAGAGCAGCCAGATATGTGTATAACAACTATGATTACAGCGCTAGTGTAACAACTATGCTAGAAAATCTAAAATGGCAACCACTAGAAGAAAGACATATGAACACAAGACTATGTCTACTTTATAAGGCAGTAAACGGCTTAGTTGCCATTCCAGTGCAACAATACTTAATTCCACTGAACAGGCCTTCCAGACACAGTAACAGCTTATCCTTCCAGTTATTCAGCACCAGACACGACTATTTCAAATACTCGTTCTTCCCAAGAACTGTTGTACAGTGGAACCTACTACCGGACGCTACAGTGAAAGCATCTACATGTGATGCTTTCAGAGACTGTATAACAGCCAACTTGTTTTTATCCGAGCACTTGTATATATTCACCTAAACTTTGGCATTTTGGATATTTGTAAATATTTATATTATTCCACGCATGCGCAAACACAAAAATATTGAGTACTCTAAATGAGTTGACATACTATAACGAAGAAGAAGCAGAAGAAGAAGAACACATATCATCACACTTACATCTTAATTACCATAATTGACTGTATATACCATACACTGATGTATAATGCACACCTTCTATGGTCCTTTCAATACTGATTATAAGTATTACGCTTTCTGATGTGTATAAGCGACTGACCATTTAACTTGCAGGGGGGCGTTATGGTTATTTTTTTCGGACAACACGAGAGTTAGAATATTTTTTTTTTTTTGTCGTGCTAAGCACAAAATTTTATTCCAGAATTTAACATAGGTTATATGACAGAAAGTTTGAATCAGATTATTTGTTTTTCATCCATCAAAATCAGAATATTTTTTGCAGCAACATTGGGAATCAGAATATTTTTTTTTAGAAAAAAACCATAACCCCCCCCTCCTGCAAGTTAAATGGTCCGTCCCTAATACAGGAAAGTAAAAAAATTCTCCAAGAAAAAAGTGAGTACTGTACACAGCCATTTACGTTAGTTACAATTTGTGTTGAGCAAACATGATATATTAGACTGAAGGGAAAAAGAAATGCAGGGTCAACATTTTAGATGATTTAATATTATTTATTCGAATGTTTTTTTCAATATTAATAAATAAGGATAAAAACACAAATTTAATTAACAAGTTTTTAAAATTTCATTAGATTTTGAACAATAAGTCATGAGTAATTGAAACCAATTTAACAGTACCCTGCAATATGTTAAAGTGAAAACGATTAACTCGTCAATATCTCGTATGCCCCCCTCACGCATCTGTTACAGCCCTGATTCTCCTGTGCATGGAATTCATCACAGCATTTATCCTTCTCATGGGGATATTATCCCACTCTTCCAACAAGGCAGCCCTTAATTGGTCGAGAGTAGTAGGGGCATTCCGACGCCCCCTTACTCTCCTGTCCATTTCGTCCCACAGATGTTCGATTGGGAACAAATCTGGACTGTACGGAGGCCAATCGAGTGGGTTAATGCTATGATTGGCGAGAAAATCTTGACAAACTCTGGCTACATGGGGCTGGGCGTTATCCTGCTGGAAAATTAGGTGATGCTGTTGCACAAATGGAACTGCAACTGGCCAGAGGATTTCATCCCTATATCTTACGCCTGTTAAATTACCGGCTATCACAATCAACAGCGACTTTAACCCGTGAGATATCTCTCCCCAGACCATAAACAAGCCACCCCCAAACCTATCGCTCTCAAGAACGCAAGCATCGGCAAAGCGTTCCCCATGACGTCGGTATACACGATATCAACCGTCCGGACGAAAAAGAGTGAACCACGACTCATCTGTGAAAAAGACCTGTCTCCATTGCCTCATTGGAAATTGTCTGGGACCATGTGCTGCCAACCAAGCCATACGACACGCGTGACGTGCACGAGTGAGAGGAAAACCAATGTAAGGTCGACGAGTTTGCAGACCAAACTCGCGCAATCGATTTCTCACAGTTTTTGGGTGAATGTGGTGATTATGATTGCCTACCATAGTTGAAGCGGTTTCAGTGGCAGTAACGTGGCGATTACCCAGGTGGGCAAGACGAATAGCCCTGTCATGACGTGGCGTCGTTACGCACGGACGTCCCCGTCGTGGATAGTCGGCAACCCTTCCAGTATCTCTCAGACGACGGACAAGATGCTCTATGGTGGAAACATTCACACTAAATTGCAAAGCAACTTGTTGTTGCCTTTAACCTTGCATTAGCAATGCAATAGCCTGACCCCTCTGAACTTCCGTCAGCCGTGGCATGATTACAAGAGATTCAAATTAACTTTAAATAGTGGAAGGCGATGTGTATACCTCAAGAGTATAAAGTGGTATGACACGATGATGTGTTGACGAACTTGTTATCATTATTCTGCTCATGTTATTTGCTTTTTATCACTTTCTCTATGTCACATTATACCTTTCACGGTTGAGTAACTTTAGACACCGATTTTAGTGCACACTGACCAAGCCACTCGTCTGCCCAGTTTTCGTAATTTTACGCCATGCAGTTAAAAAATAGGATCATATTATGTTACCCTGCGTTTTCTTTTTCAGTATATATTTAGATAGTTTCTTATATTGCAAAATTATTAATGCTAAAACTTTCAATGGTCGCAATATAAAACTCTTCGATGAAAGATACATATACATATATATAAAGTGTACACAACTTTAAAAAAAAAAAATTTCTTGAATTTTACATTTATTATATACATTCATAAAATATTGCCAATATAATTACAATCCTTAATGCCCTGTACGTACTGCATTTATTTCTCTTCTCTGATATTAAACTATATTTTTTACGTCATAAAATGGCTACTTGATTAAAAGGTCAATGGCGAGATGAAAATGGTGTTCAAATTCTAACCCATAACAAACTTATCATATTTCATGGCATATTATATAGGCCAAGAATTTTGCTTTAATGAGAAAAACAACTTTTTTCCATTTTATGTCTGAAGAAATGCCAAATACAGTCAAACCTGTATTATATCGTGGCAATCAGTTTCATTGGTGGAGGACACCGGAGTGCCAGGAGAAAACCACATACCTATCTCAAGTCACTGAAAAACTTTATCACATAATGTTGTATTGAGTACACCTCGCCTGAGTGGGATTCGAACTCACAACTTCAGTGGTGATAGGTACTGATTGCATAAGTAGTTGTAAATCCATCTACCATATGATCAAGATCATGACCATGACGGTCCCAAGAAACCAGAGGCTCCCAGGAGCCTGTAATCACTCACCTGGATGAAAGCTGCTTTCAATTACAATGCAACTGCACTGTGGTGGCCATCTTGGTGGGAGAGCGTGACTTCCGGACACAATTTGGAAAAGTACCATCGAATGACTATTCCATCAAAGTTTGCTTCTAATTGAGCTACTGGTTCCAGACAAGATGGTTTTTATGTGAATTTCCCATAGGGTCCTATGTTAAACTAGGTTCAACTGTGCAGCCATCTTGGTCAGAGGGCTGGACCACCAGACACAATTTTGGAAGAGGACCATCCAATGAATATTTTATCAAAGTTTGGTTTAAATTGAGCAACTGATTCCAGACAAGAAGATTTTTATGTGAATTTCCCACAGGGTCCTATGTTAAGCTAAGTTTGGCTGTGGGGACCATCTTGGTAGATAGATCTTGACATACTGAACATGTTTGCAGTTTAAACTTAACATCTATCTCTGATAGTTTTTGAAATATAAGACGAAAAGTATTAAAATTTTAAAAATTTGATGAAAAAAGGGGTAATGGGATTTACTTCAAAATTGCAGGGTAGATAGGTCTTGACATGCTGCATATTTATGCAGTTTAAACTTAACATCTATCTCTTATAGTTTTTGAAATAAAGGACGAAAAGTATTAAAATTTTGAAAATTTGATGAAAAAGGGTAATAACTCCAAAATGGGTAATGGGATTTACTTCAAAATTGCAGGGTATGTAGATCTTGACATGCTACATATTTTTGCAATTTAAGCTAAACCTTTATCTCTTATAGTTTTTGAAATATAAGACGAAAAGTATTAAAATAAAAAAAAATTGATGTAAAAAGGGCAATAACTCCAAAATGGATAATGGGATTTACTTCAAAATTGCAGGGTATGTAGATCTTGACATGCTGCATATTTTTGAAATTTAAACTTAACCTTTATCTCTTATAGTTTTTGAAATATAAGACGAAAAGTATTAAAAATTTGATAAAAAAAAAAGGGCAATAACTCCAAGATGGGTAATCAGATTTACTTCAAAATTGCAGGGTAGGTAGATCTTAACATGCTGAACATGTATGCAGTTTGAATTTAACATCAATCTCTTATAGTTTTTGAAATAAAGGACGAAGGGTACAAAATATGCCTAATTTGCATAATTGGTATAAATCGGCTGAAAGAAAAATTTCACAGAAAAATCTGTATTATATGTTAAACTACTCCTTGTCATGTAGCTGCAGTTGAAATTTGAGCTCATTTTGACTTATACTAAAGCAGCAATGGACAATTGAAGAAATTTCTATTTTTAGTAACAGCAGCCATCTTGAATGGAGGGCGGGACTGTCAGACACAATTTTGAAAGGGATCCACCCAGGGACCATTCCTGCCAGGTTTGGCTTAATTTGGTTCAGCGGTTTCAGAGGAGAAGATTTAAATGTGATCTTTTATCAAAATATGCCTGATTTGCATAATCAGTATAAATCGGCTGAAAGAAAAATTTCACAGAAAAACCCGTAATATATGTTAAACTACTCATTGCCATGTAGCTGCAGTTAAAATTTGAGCTCATTTTGACTTATACTAAAGCAGAAATAGACAATTGAAATTTCATCCCTCCTTTTTTCTATTTTTAGCTTGGCGGCAATCTTGGTTTGAAGTCAGGATCACCTGACATAATTTTGGATGGGGGCCATCCAAGGACCATTCCACCAAAGTTTGGTTGCAATTGGTCCAGTAGTTTCTGAGGAGAAGATTAAAATGTGAAATGTTGACGGACGGACAACGGACGAAAAGTGATGGCAATAGCTCACATGACCCTTTGGGTCAGGTGAGCTAAAAAGTGGTCTTATGAAATAAGTTGCCTCTTAAAAGGGGTTCAATTCATATGTAATTTTCTATTACAGGACAAAAAATTGTGACCTTTTATTACAAGTGACTGCTTAATAGAGGTGACCGCATGGACAGGTATGACTGTACTTGTATTTATAGGTTTTATATGAGTTAACAACAGGAGTTATAAATAGTAACAGTTGGTATTATCAATAACTACAAAAAACAACAAAGTACTTTTTTTCAATCATACGACATTATACAAAGTATTTTACAAAAATAAACATCAGTAGAAATTCAAACCAAATTTATCAACCATCGGTGAAACACAAAATTTAGGTCATGGTCTTGTAGACATTCTCATATAGACTTTGAGAATACTTGTTTCTTGGACCAACATGAAACTTTAATTAGTAATTCTTCGTGATTTCATAATTTGTTTCCCTGCTATTGGAGTTTTCTATTGTCTTCAAAGAAAGTAAAGTATCATCACAGAAATCACTTTACTTTTCTTCATTTTTTTTCCCATTACATGTGGCAAAGAAAATGAGACAAATTTGTTTTCATTTTCCATATACAATGAAACTGTCCTTTTTATTTTAACTTCCTGTCTGACCATACAGTGAAATCTGTCTTTTTATTTTCATTTCCTGTCTGATAATTCTGCACTTAAAAAGTAGTGTTTCAAGATAGGCATTTCCCAGTTTTATGAAACTATTGGGCTGTAACACAAGATGTCTCTTTAGAAAGGTTTCACTGTTTGGCTACAAAATTATATAAAAATATTTTTCATTTTTATTTTTTCATCGTCCACAGAGGATCGAGCGAGCCTAGTGGATCACTCGTATCCATATTATCACTCAAACTTGATGTTTTGTCCATGAAACTGGCTTTTGTTATTTTTTTCTTTCCTCCATCCATACCAAGCGTAAATGTGTTGGGGTTTTGTAAATCTAACAATGACTGAAGTTTTGGTGACCCTTCGTGTGAACCGTGTAACGAACTCGGTTTCGGTGAACTATCCCGAGACTTTATTTTATGAATTGGCGATCCTGTGATATTGTCAGTTTCTGAACCAATACTTAGTAACGAGGCATTTGACCCAGATAACGAACTCACACCCGCAGACATTTTGTTCAATTTCTGATCGCTTTCTTTATCTTGTACAGACATGTCCGTCCTCTGAACAACATCTGGTAAACTGCTGTACGGTGTCACCTCCTTTATGTCCTCTTTACCATTTAGAGGTGAGGAGGGCCTCTGTGTTTTATCTACCTCCTCATTGGATACCTCATGTTTAGGTATCCCCATCTTCTTTGGACCATGTTGTTCAGAC
This sequence comes from Gigantidas platifrons, assembly GCA_002080005.1. Classification (NCBI taxonomy): domain Eukaryota; kingdom Metazoa; phylum Mollusca; class Bivalvia; order Mytilida; family Modiolidae; genus Gigantidas; species Gigantidas platifrons. The sequence goes on from MJUT01011545.1 coordinate 36,516, forward strand.
ATGCCAAGATTTAACCCAAGTTTTTCTACACTACTTTTCAGGTCATTTAAACTGCAAGCACCAAAAACGACATCATCTGTCGGTGTCCAATGGTACGACTTTTCTCTAGGTTGTGGAAGTTTATCTCCAAATGATGCCTTATGTACCAATATACCTTCTGAAAAATATAACAGCAAAGTTAGAGGATCTCGAGGTAGGGTCTTTACCATAAAAAAAGGTGGATTTACCAATGACAATTGCTAAAGTTGGCGTTAAACATCAATCAACCAAAGCAAAGTTAGAGAGGGTCTGGAGGGAGGGTCTTTACCAAAAAAAGTTTAGATTTGCCAATGACACTTTGTGTACCAATATACCTTCTGAAAAAATATAACAGTAAAGTTAGGGAGGGTCTGGAGGGAGGGTCTTTACCAAAAAAAGTTGTATTTACCAATGACAATTTACATGGACAATGTTTTGCCTTTTCACTAAGGGTTATTCCAAAATGTTTTGTATGTGGAAAAAGGGAGAAAGGAATAAGGCACTTTATTTTAATAACCCCAATGCATGAATAACTCTAAACAGCTCTTGTAGCTGTTTCTATATTGTGTACCACCAAGAGGTGAAGTTTAATTAAAGTCCATCCTAAACAATAATTTTTGGCAAAGGCCAAATACAATATTTTATGATTTTGAATTTAATAAAGCTAATATTTTATATAACCAAAGCACCCAAAGGTTTTCCAGTTCCTCAACAACGAAGTCAAATGAACAACTCTTCTTATCAATGTATGTGACGTTGAACAGTAACACGACAGGTGTCACATGTCAATCAGGAACTGCTAACCTTTCCAGAGCACCTGAGTTCACCCCTGGTTTTTAGTGAGGTTCATGTAGCATGTTTTTAGTTTTTTGTGAAGTGCTTTGTAGATCATTGTTTGTTCTTTTTCTTTTGACCATAGTATTGTATGTCAATCTTTGATTTACGGCTTTTGATTATCCCTTTTGGGATCTTGTCTTGAAATATATTTGCTTAGGCCACCCCAAATTAAATACTTGTTCTTCGGACCCGCTCGCACCTTCTAATTCAGATTGAAAATTTCGACAAAAAATGTTTCCTCACAATTTCTTCAACATTCCCTCTTCATGTTTCATGATTTTTAAACAATTTAAAATAAAAAAAAAAAGTCCCCCGCTTATAAAATTATCTTGAATTCTCATTTAAAAACACAAAAATGAGGGGAAAAATGATTAAAATTTTATTTTAAAAGTGTCGTTCGCTTGTTCAAGATTTTAGCACCTCCAAAAATTCAATTTTCAGAAAACAAATTAATAAAAAAAATTTCGTTCACCCGCTCCATTTTTTTAATGAAAAAATCCGAAGAACAAGTAATCAATTTGGAGTGGCCTTATCTAGTATATTTGAGTGTATGTATCTGTCAACTAGTCAATCAAATCAGTTGTTATTAATTTCAATCTTTCCGTTTGGAAATAACGATGATAGTACGTTAATGATTAATGACAAGAATGGAGAATCTTGGGATATTACTGATCTGCTTAAAGTAAGTCTTTGGAAGCAATAAAACCAAAGGGCCTGAACAAAATAAGTTAATCACTGAGATTTATTATCTTGGCATATTGTTTACAACGATTTGATTTGATTTGATTTTTGGTGTTTAATGCCACTTTTAACAATATTTCAGCTATATCATGGCGACCAATTTTAGTGGTGGAGGAAGCCAGAGTACCTGGAGAGAACCACCGACCGTGGGCAAGCAACTGGTAAACTTTATCACTTGCGACTGCGAATCGAGTGCACCCTTTTTTGTAATTTACAAAGCCAGGCGCGAACCCACGCCGTATTGGTGATAGGCTTGTATGAATTGTTAGATCCAACGACCTAACTCATTGAGCCACACTGGCCCCTTGTTTACAACGAAGGCAGTGAAATATTCATTCAATATTTACACTTACGCTTAGCTAAGATGTCTTGAGCATGGTATAAAATGGCTTCATAACAAAATTTTAGTTGACTCTTTTCTCTAATGACATAGCGTCGCTGTTGTAACATCTTTTTGGCGACAGTTTGTATGTTGACGATTCCATTGCCATGGTCTATCTCCTGCATTCCTGTGTAAATCATTAAAAACGTTCCTGTTCTGCCAATACCATTACTAGAAGATAAAAAAATAAAAATCAAGTAAAATGTTGATGAACACCCCAGTAAAACGTCTTTATTTATTTGTGCATTGTGATGTCCAACACATATTGCATTGTGTTTTTGCTTTGTTTTTCTTTGTCTTGTGTACCCTATGTTTCCAGTTTCTCTGGATGGTCCATTTTTGATTGCCCCTTTGGTATTCTCTAACGTTTACTTAAAGATTAATTCAAATTGGGCCTGTTGAATAATGATGACATATACAAAGTGATAACAATACCTCACATGGAGGACATTTGGTCAAGGGGAGGTAACAAGAAACTACTAAAATATTCAGGAAAATTTGAATAAAGTGAACAAAATATAATGGCAAATAGTAAAATAAAGCTATCTTAATTCTAAATAATTAATTTTGAACATTTTATTAAAATCAAACCAATTTCTTTTCCATTTTACTTTAATGACATGAAGACATTTCATAACTCAATATTTACTGAGAGCTACAGAATTATAACTGGAGGCTCAGTGGGCTGAGCCTGTGTCACTCACCTTTCATTCTGGTTTGAGGAAACTTAATACAGAACCTTCCATACATGTAGATGCTTCCTACCAAGTTTCGGTTCATATGGCTAAACAGTTTCAAAGGAGAAGATTTTTTAGAAATCGACCCATCAGAAACAAGAATTGCATGTGGTGGCCATGTTTCCTAACATATCAGGATGAAATGAGCAATCTTCATAGAGGACATTCCATAGATGTTCCCTACCAAGTTTCGGTTCATTTGGCCAAGTGGTTTCAAAGTAAAAGATTTTTAAAAATCAGCCTATCAGAAACAAGAATTGCCTGTGGCGGCCATGTTTGGTAATGGGTCATAACAAAATGTGCACTCTTTAGAGAGGACCTTTCATAGATGCTTCCTACCAAGTTTCAGTTCATTTGACTGAGGGTTTTCAGAGGAGAAGATTAACATGTGAAAAGTAAACGGATGACAGACAACGGACACCAAATGATGGCAAAAGCTCATATTGCCTTTGGTAAGGTTTGCTAAAAAGAATATTAAAATGTGAATACCTACTTGTAATATATAAAATAAACATGTTACATTATATCAGCATTGTATATCAGCATTGGTTAATTTCTAAGGGAGATAATGGCAAGAGTTATCTTTCTTTTAACAGAGGAGAAGATTTTTCAGAAATCAACCAATCAGAAACAAGAATTGCTTGTGGCGGCCATGTCTGTTAACAAATCAACAAACAAACAAATTCTTTATTTGTCAATTAAGACGCCCATTACTGAACCGTAAACAATCATATGATATATACAATGAATATATATAAAAAAGAAAAAAAAAGAGACATTATGATTTCAATGATTATAAAATTAACTTGTAATGACAAGAATTTATAACACCCCCTTTAAAAAATAACAATTGTATGTTAGCTACTCAATAATGATCGATTATAACAATTTATACCTATATATAACTATAGTATGTTAGCTACTCAATAATGATGGATTATAACAATTTATACCTATATATAACTATAGTATGTTAGCTACTCAATAATGACCGATTATAACAATTTTTACCTATATATAACTATAGTATGTTAGCTACTCAATAATGATCGATTATAACAATTTATACCTATATATAACTATAGTATGTTAGCTACTCAATAATGATCGATTATAACAATTTATACCTATATATAACTAGCGTATTCTATGTTATAGCTACAAACATATGTAGAATATTTATAATGTATATATACTATTTAAAAAAAAAAATACCAATTAATACACAATGTTAAACCACCAGTGATCACGTGGACCTTATTATTTTCTAATCACTTTGTTTTTTTCAACAATAAATTTCTTTTCGTATGTAGATCTAACAATAAACGACCTGTTTTCTTGACAATTGTAGAATCTTCTGTGGACATTAACCACACTAGTTTGGATCTATTATCTAGACTATTAAAATTTTTGTTTATTTCATTTATGTTATTTATAATTTCCCATCTTTCTTTTTGTAGTGATGGACACTGGAGTAAAAAATGCACTTCATCCTCGATATCATCTTTGCATAATTGACAAATTCTGTCTTCAACTTTTAAACCAATATATCTTCCTTTTCCTATTTCTAATTTATGTGCACTTATTCTGAATTTAGTATACAGAACTCTTTGTTCATCATTTAATATCAATAAATATTTTTCAAGTATTATATTATTTTTAAAACTACAGTATGTTCTCAATTTATTTCCAAATTGTTTATTCTCTCTAGTATCATTTATTTCTGATCTCCACAAGTTATCATATTTTAATTTTAATTTTCTATAAATATGTCTTTTCAACTCTTGATTTTTTTTTCTAGCATCTTAATGTCTATATCAAGAAACTGCAACATATTATTTACATTTGAGTACCAGCTATATTTATTTTGATGATGAAGTGATATTGATACACTAAAAGCCTCTAACAATAATGTGTCCTCTGTTTTAATTATACGTTTTAGATATCTCACCTAGGACAAAATGAGCAATCTTTATAGAGGACCTTCCATAGATGCCAAGTTTCGATTCATTTGGCCAAGCGGTTTCAGAGGAGAAGATCTTAAACAATCGGCCAATCAGAAACAAGAATAGCCTGTGGCAGTCATGTTTGTTAATGGATCGGGACAAAATGTGCAATCTTTAGAGAAGACCTTCTATAGATGCTTCCTACCAAGTTTCAGTTCATTTGGCTGAGGGGTTTCAGAAAAGATTAAAATGTGAAAAGTTAACGGACGACGGATGCCAAGTGATGGCAAAAGCTCACATTGCCTTTGGCTAGGTGAGCTAAAAACTAGTATCCATAGTAACCAGACATTGAGCAACTGAAGATTTTTTTTCAGAACTAACAAAGTCAGGCAAGAAAAACGTCGATAGATATCTATTTTCTGAAATAACGCTCGACGTCAAAAGATTGGAAAGGCACATAATTTTAAAGTTTTGTGCAGTAAGAAATCCAAAGAGCCTAAACAGGATAGACAAAATCAGCTAAGATCACCTATGTCTGAGGGAGGAGAGCAATACAATCAAAGGGCCTAAACAGGATAGACAAAATCAGTTATGGTCACCTATGTCTGAGGGAGGAGAGCAATAAAATCAAAGGGCCTAAACAGGATAGACAAAATAAGTTATGGTCACCTATGTCTGAGGGAGGAGAACAATAAAATCAAAGAGCCTAAACAGGATAGACAAAATAAGTTATGGTCACCTATGTCTGAGGGAGGAGAGCAATAAAATCAAAGGGCCTAAACAGGATAGACAAAATAAGTTATGGTCACCTATGTCTGAGGGAGGAGAGCAATAAAATCAAAGGGCCTAAACAAGATAGACAAAATAAGTTATGGTCACCTATGTCTGAGGGAGGAGAGCAATACAATCAAAGGGCCTAAACAGGACAGACAAAATCAGCTAAGATCACCTATGTCTGAGGAATGGGAAACTTTTATTAATAACATAATACTTTATTTTTGAACTCGCCTGGTAACAAAACACCTCAGGGCGGAGAACCTTAGTTTTTAATAATAATTCAAGTCAAACCTGCCTTAGTGGGACAATCACTGTCTACAAAGTGCAGCTCATTTTTCTCATTAATGAATAGTGCACATAATTTTAACCTGTATATAAAGGGCAACTGCTCATAAAGGGCACATTTTCAGGTTTCCTTTATATAAAGGTTTGAGGGTACATTATTTAGGAACAAGATATGGCCAAATACCAAGACATGTGTTAAATCATACTGACCTACAATGTACCATGACTGGCTTCAGTAAACTTCTCTGTTGTCTGTAGAATGTATGCACTTCATTTATAAATTGTAATATACTTAGAGCCTTCTCTGGAAATCCACTGTAAACATATATACATAATTTCATCAATACGTGTATCGACCACATCTGAGTTGTGTAATACTGTGAATTCATTTTTATTCGTGGAATACCAATTTTCGTGGTTTTCGTGGATGCCAGCAAACCACGAATTTAAATGTTTGAGGCAAAATGACCATTTGATTTCCGTTTGGCGGTAAGCAAGGTTTTTGACAACACAAACGTTTGTAGCCATGTAGGTAATTCAACATTGTTACATGATGTAATTGTAATGCATGTCTTGTGAATCTAAAATAAATGTACCTGTGTGTCATTTTGTGATTGATAAACATGTAAACTCTTCGAATAAATTGTTTATTGTTGTGACATTTAAGAAAACATTTTGCAGTAATAACTTCCGGTATTTTTGTATTGTTTAATGAAGTGTTGATACAAATAAATACAAAACATTTTTGGTAAAATTTCAATCGATAATACTAACATTATTGTCGCTTTTTATAATTGCTGTGTAAACATTTTGATTGTCAATCATAAAGTTTATTGGTGATAATAATCGGAATAACGGTCGGTATACTGGTATCATATATGCCCGGAGGTCAGGAATTTAATTTGTTGACACATGATGTTTAACTGCTGTGACATAAAATTTCACACCTTTTTTCTTTACCGTTTAATGCAACTTTTTTTTCTTCATATATATCATTTTTTTATGGCATGTCATGTTCCCGTAGAGTACAAAGAATTATAATTAAAGTTTTGACTCCTAGTGTGAAGTTGAGCTAATTAAGAAACAAATGTAAATGGTACTGTCAAAATTATGCAATCAAATAATTATCAAAATTGTAACAAGCTGATAATGTACAACAATGATCCATATTTGTTTGGCGCACTTGTAAATTTACTTAAAATGAACACTTTATTTACCATAGAATCGTGACACGCAAAATCTACGAATTTGAAGTGAAAATCCACGAATTTAAGTATTTCAAAACCTTTTTTTTTTGTAATTGGCAATCCACGAATTTAACTATCCCATGAAATGCCTTTTTTTCCCAATCCACGAAAATTGGAACCAACGAAATTAAATGAATTCACAGTAGTTAGCATGCTCACTTCAAGTTTCGTGGGATCCAGCCCCAGGTGGGTCAAACCAGACTATAAAATTGGTATTTGTTGCTTCATCACTAAGCATGCAGCATTAAGGAGTAAGAGCAAAGACTGTTTGAGTTAGAATCAGAATAATGTGTCAGGGTGGATCAACATGTCTACCTGCCAACTGTTGTTTCAATGAGCTAGCACTATAAACATCCAACTATGAGTGTTGGTTTAGAACAAAGCAGACATCATGCTGATTTCATCAAATGTAACTTGTTCTAGCCATTATTTAGCTGAAAAATTACACGTTAAAAGGACTAATTTAAGAGTAGTACAGTTGTTTGACCTTTTTCTTTTGGCCATTGTATTGTCTGTCCTTTTTCGATTTACGACTTCTGATTCTAATACAATGTAACTTACCTAAAAGATCAATCTTAATAATGGTCCAGATTTTATTTTGTAACTGTACAATGGTCCTTACCTAACAGGCCAGTTTTTGTATTGTAGTTGTACAATGGTCCTTCCCTAACAGGCCAGTCTATATACTGTAACTGTACAATGATCCTTACCTAACAGGCCAGTCTATATACTGTAACTGTACAATGATCCTTACCTAACAGGCCAGTCTATATACCATAACTGTACAATGATTCTTACCTAACAGGCCAGTCTATATTCTGTAACTGTACAATGGTCCTTCCCTAACAGGCCAGTCTATATACCGTAACTGTACAATGGTTCTTACCTAACAGGCCAGTTTTTGTATTGTAGCTGTACAATGGTCCTTCCCTAACAGGCTAGTCTAACTGTAACTGTACAATGGTCCTTACCTAACAGGCCAGTTTTTGTACTTTAACTGTACAATGGTCCTTACCTAACAGGCCAGTTTTTATACTGTAACTGTACAATGATCCTCACCAAACAGGCCAGTTTTTATACTGTAACTGTACAATGATCCTCACCTAACAGGCAATTTTTTATACTGTAACTGTACAATGGTCCTCACCTAACAGGCCAGTCTATATACTGTAACTGTACAATGGTCCTCACCTAACAGGCCAGTCTATATACTGTAACTGTACAATGGTCCTCACCTAACAGGCCAGTTTTTGTACTTTAACTGTACAATGGTCCTTACCTAACAGACCAGTTTTTGTACTTTAACTGTACAATGATCCTCACCTAACAGGCCAATTTTTATACTGTAACTGTACAATGGTCCTCACCTAACAGGCCAGTCTATATACTGTAACTGTACAATGGTCCTCACCTAACAGGCCAGTCTATATACTGTAACTGTACAATGGTCCTTCCTAACAGGCTAGTCTAACTGTAACTGTACAATGGTCCTTACCTAACAGGCCAGTTTTTGTACTTTAACTGTACAATGGTCCTTACCTAACAGGTCCTTACCTAACAGACCAGTTTTTGTACTTTAACTGTACAATGGTCCTTATCTAACAGGCCAGTCTATATACTGTAACTGTACAATGGTCCTTACCTAACAGGTCCTTACCTAACAGACCAGTTTTTGTACTTTAACTGTACAATG
>MJUT01011545.1:63332-77221 GCA_002080005.1 Gigantidas platifrons
GTAGGACCTGTGACATACAAATGTACATATACAGCCTATGGAGTAGGACCTGTGACATACAAATGTACATATACAGCCTATGGAGTAGGACCTGTGACATACAAATGTACATATACAGCCTATGGAGTAGGACCTGTGACATACAAATGTACATATACAGCCTATGGAGATTTTGGGGGGCTGTCATGGTCCTAATCGTATGGTAGTTGGATTTACAACTAACTGTGCAATAATGCTTATCACCACTAAAGTTGTGAGTTCAAACCCCATTCATTATGTGATAAAGTTTCTCAGTGACTTGCGACAGGTTTAGTGGTTTCTGCGGGTATTCCGGTGTCCTCCACTAGTTAAACTGACTGCCACAATATAACTGAAATATTGTTGAAAGTGGTGTTAAATGCCATAACCCTAACCATATGGAGATTTTGCATTATGAATTTTTAGCAAACTTTCTGATTAATAATGTTTTTCTTTCAAGAATAATTACCTGTCTGAGGTAAAGATGTAGGTAGATTTATCTGTGATTGCACTCCTGCTGGCATCTGAAAATAATATTTGAAAATATTTTTACCATAATATAGTCAGATCTATAAGTAAATATACCTTGTTAAATTAACTGGTTCTATTTTCAATTTTTCTCTTTGAATTGATTAATTTATGTTCCTCGTAATTCATAAGAAGAGTTTGGGTAATCAGAAACTGTAAATCGAAGAACAGAAAACGCAATATTCAAAAGAAAAAGGACAAACAACGATCTACAAAATACTGTAAATTCAGAAATTAATGCGATGTTTTTATTAATGTGAAAAATGCGACTGGTTGGCGATCGCAATAATTAAACCTCACATTTTTAATGTTCATTCTATTGACCAGTTTCTGTTTGATTTATCTCCCTTTTCTTACACAGGTAAGATCGACAGGTGCATGTTATAGATTACTGACACCTAGGAAGTGGCGAAGCGTGTACATGTTTGTTGATTGTTTTGATTACAATTTCCTGTGTAAATATGTCTAGGGACAAAATAAAGTGTGTATTTAAACATCTGTGTTTCAAAATAATGTCTTGTCAGTTTCATTCAATGTTTTTTCGTCGTAAGGGTATACGTAGCAGGGGTGGATCCAGGATTGCAAGTTGGAGGGTTGAGGGGGGGGGGGAACTATCGCACTGAGCGGAGTGAGGCACGAACATTTTTGGGGTATTTCGTGTGAAGAATCACGATTTTATGCAAAAAAACATATTTTTTCCAATTTTAGGGGGGGACACGCGCCGGGTGCCCCCCCCCTCTGTATCTGCCCCTGCATAGATAAAAAATATTTTAGTTTCTCATCGATCTACTTATACTAAAACTGTGTTAATAAATGCCCGATTTTTATTTTATTTTATTTTGGCACGGACATCAGGTGTGTAGTGGTTATTGGCGGCTTTTCTTTTAACCCCATGTTGGGTGATCATGGTTGTTTTGTCGGTGGCAAGGGCATTGATGATCTCAGTATTAGCAGCTTCTTTGCTTGTAGCTTTAACAGGGTCTGGTAGACGCAAGACAATGTTATCTGGAGCGCGTTTCTTAGTGACAAACTTTCACATAGACATGTTGAAATGTTAATGATTGCTCCCCTAAAAATTCATCTATTTATGGTATTTTTTAAATTTCTAATTACCGTATAGTTAATTGAGGGGTAAATATTGCTACCCAAATGCTATAATGAACAACTGATAATCATGCCTCAACAGAACTCTCCATTTCAAGTCTTATGATATGTCACAAGCCTATGTTTACATTAAAGGACAAATGACACGATTTTTAAATTTTTCACAAAACTTAGTGAAATACTTCCAAAATGCTGTAAAAATAATTTCTTTTTCACTTTCATGTGATTAACGATACGTACAAAGGGACAAACACCCCTTTCATCGCCCTTTCTACTGACCTAGAAATTATGCATATTTTGAGTGCGATAACGAGGTTGAACCACTCGTGACGTCACATGCGCCAGTCATCCATTTCTAAATCCGTTGATTGATATCGATACGAAATTTCCATAACAAAGCCGTGATTAGCAAACCAAAACAAACATCCACATGGGTGAAATAACAAGAAGTTTCAAATGGTGTCCTGAATGGAATTAATTGAGAAGTTCAATTGTCATTTATTTATTTGTTTTTTCTCTGTAAAAGACAAAAATTCGAAAGTGTAACCANCATGTGACGTCACGTAATCACGTGACCACTCAGCTCATTAAAATGTAGAGGTCACAGATCGCGGAGATATCAAAAGGTAATAATCAATAAAATGGGCGTCCTAGGACGTTATTTTCAATTAAGACAATGTTTATAGTTTATTTAATGACCAAATCAAACAAAATCGAGAATTTTATTTTTTGTGTCATTAGTCCTTTAAGCTCTATTTCTAGTAACAGTATTCATTTTGGGGAAAATATCGCTACCTGAATCCTATAATCATGGGTGAAAGTGAATTTTCCTGAAAATCCTGAAAATTACGGCGGGGGTCGTTGGGACCACTAAAGACTCCCTAGTGAGTACAGGGCAAAACCCCGGAAAAATATGAGATTTGAGATTTACCAGACCATTCAGAGACAAGAAACGCATGCTGTCACTGTTCGATTTATTTCCGGTATGTCGTAAAAAAAAAAATCGAGTTATCTCCCGTTGACTCGTAAATTTGTGAAAATACAACGATTCTGTTTTTCGTTCCATCGTCACAAAATCTCCGATAAAATTTAACTTAAAATAAAACGTTTTCACATAATTTCGCTTCAAATTGTAATATTGTTCTTTCTCAAGTTTAAAAAACTCGATGAAAATAATTTTTTGACAAAAAATTACCCTCCCTCCTTCGAAAATTTTCTCAACGGATTTACACGATTCACGAAATCGGCCCCGCCGCCCCTCAAAAATCCGGAAATCCGCCAAATCCGGAAAACTTTCACCCATGTATAATGAACAACTGACATCATATCTCAACAGCATTTTTCATTTTGAGTCTTATGATATGTTACAAGCCTATGTTTGCATTCAGTTATGTTTTAATTAACACAATTCTGAAACGGGACCACATAGGACCATTCCACCAAGGTTTGGTCGAGATTGGCCAAGCAGTTACAGAGGAGAAGATTTTTTAATTCATTTTTTGCTGAATTTTCTATTTTTAGTAACAGCGGCCATCTTTGGTTGGTGGCCGGGATCATCGAACACAATTCTGAAAGGGGACCACCTAAGGACCATTCCACCAAAGCTTGGTCCCAAATGGCCAAGTAGTTTTAGAGGAGATTTTTATTTGATTTTTTGCTGAATTTTCTATTTTTAGTATTGGCAGACATCTTGGTTAATGGTCAGGGTCATCAGACACATTTCTGAAAGGGGACCACCAAAGGACCATTCCACCAAAGTTTTGTTCAAATTGGCCCTGTGGCTTCAGAGGAGTTGATTAAAATGTGAAAAGTTAATGGACGGACAGACGACGGGCGCTCAGTGGTGACAATAGCTCTGGGTCAGGTGAGCTAAAAACGGAATATATGTTAAACTACTCCTTGCCATGTAGCTGCAGCTAAAATTTGAGCTCATTTTGACTTATACTAAAGCAGCAATGGACAATTAAAATTTCATCCCCCCTTTTTCTATTTTTAGCTTGGTGGCCATCTTGGTTGGAAGTCAGGATCTCCGGACACAATTTTGGAAGGGGGCTATCCAAGGACCATTCCACCAAAGTTTGGTTCAAATTGGCCCAGTGGCTTCAGAGGAGTTGATTAAAATGTGAAAAGTTAACGGACGGATGGACGGACTAATGAGAGGGTACTTGTGAGGATGAAGACTTTTGGGGTGCAAATTTGTACAGAATGGTTTTACGAGTAGCATCTTTTTTTGAATGGCGCACACGAGGTGCAATAACACTCACGCGCCAACAACTCAGAAACGACCGATCGATCACGTAGATTTGTCTGGTATCCTAATCAAGGGAAATAAAATTGAGCAGGGAACCAGACTATTAAATTGAAATTTATGATCTTGGCTGTTTCGATCGGCCATGTCCGCTTGTCCATTACATGTGAGCTGTATTGTTTTTATGTATAACTTATGAGCTTACAATGTCCATACTGGTGATTTTCCAATGTGATTTCTGGGATGCACCACACAAGTTGCATTTCTCCCCACAAGTCTTGTTTGTACCTTAAAATCAACTCACAAGTACCGGTACCCTTTCATGAGAGCAGATGGACAGACAGACGACAGACGACGGATGCTCAGTGGTGACAATAGCTCACATGACCCTTTGAGTCAGGTGAGCTAAAAAAAAAAAGAAGACAAATGCAGTAATTTGGTAATTTGGACATCCACTATGTCAAATATAAGAATTCAAATGCTTTTTGTTATTGGTAACTAGTTTTTTTTTTCTTTATATCTCATAAATAAAGAAACAGCAAAGGATGAGTGTGTAATAACTTTCCTTGACAATTTCATTTTTTTTCTGGATGCCATCCATGAAAAACATAATTTTAAATATTTTAAAAATCCGAAGGTAAAAGTTTGTAAAATTTGGTGCAATTATGTCTATATGTATATTCTTTACTGTAACATTTTTTGGTGGAAATTAATCGACAGGATTTTTTTAAATCAGATTTTTAATACCAGGGTGGGCATCCCCCCTTTTTTCAAGTTCTACTGTTTGCAAGTGATTATCTCCAAACAGGATATTCATATATGCTAGATATTTCATATTTATTGAACAATAACACTGTCAAGTGTATTAAAGCCAAAATATTCCCTTTCAACCAGAAATAAATGCGTATATCTATTGGAAGCTTCCGAAACTAGTATTACCATCTGGCGTCGGGAATACCCCCAAAATTGCTATATTTAGGATGTGCTATGGAGAAAACGGCACAGTGAAATTTCTTGAAACTTTGCCAGAAAATGTATTTAGACATAACTATTCCATGGTGCAAATTTAAAAAAAATTAATCGATGGGAAAATTTCGGGGTTACCCAGGCCTACACCCTTAAGCTAAAATTTGCACTCCATGAAAATAACTTGCTATGCGATATTTGCGGCAATATCCTGCATAGCGCAAAAAAAAGTCCTACATTGAAAACTGGAATAATTAGTATGACATCTGTTTTTAATGAACCACCAAAAGCATGTCAAAATTTGCACCCAGCGAAGAAAACCTAAATGAAACTGTATTTACCTGCATCTGTTGATGACCAGACATAAACTGCTGCTGTGTTGTCATGGTGTTAACTGGTTGTTGTTGGGTCATAGGATTGACTGGTACCTGTGACATCATAGGATTTACCATTCTTTGTTGTGAAGGTTGTTGCTGTTGTTGAGATTGATATTGCCCACCTTGGGGTATTTGTGTGATCTGTTGTCCTTGTGGTTGCTGGTTATATCCCGTCTGTGGAACTTGTGGTCGCACAATTTGCTGTGTGTTAGGAAACTGTTGGGAACTTTGGGGTGGTACATTTGGTCTGATAATCTGCTGTGATGTCCCTGGTAAACTCGTAGAATGTGGGGCAGGATATTGTTGTTGTTGTGTAGAAACTTGTTGCCTTGGTAACTGGTGACCTTGTTGACCCCCAGACATGGAATAGCTTTGATCTTGGCTAGAATTCTGTGATTGTTGAGAAGACTGGATTTGAGAAGGTTGATTCTGCCATGACAATGGTACATTTTGACCTTGACCATGTACATTTAAACCTTGACCCATATGTGCTGTTTGCTGAGAAGAAAAAGTATTATGCTGGCTTGGTTGGGAAGATGGACCTAGATTTTGACCCATAACTGTCGTCTGCTGTTGGGGATGATTGGGTTGCACTTGCAAAGTTGTCTGACTCAGCTGTTGTTGTGGTTGAGGATATGTCTGTTGTCCCAACTGCTGTGGTTGAGAGTAAGCTTGTCCTGTTGAGTGTTGACTATATTGCTGTCCTGTTGAAACCTGGCTATATTGTTGTCCTGCATTTTGTGGTTGTTGTGTGGACAATATTTGGTTCTGAGGTTGTTGCATGGAGGAAAGTTGATTTGGAAACTGTCTTTGACCTTGAGATGTCAACTGAGTATTTTGACCTTTCATCTGAGGTTGAGGCTGACCTTGATTTTGCTGAATTTGTCCTTGATTTTGTATCTGACCTTGCTGTTGATATTGATAATTTTGTTGTCCACTAGGTTGATTTTGTTGACTGACATTTGGCTGTTGAAATCTGTATCCTTGATTTTGTGTGGGTACTCCTGGTTGACCCTGATCAATTTGCCCTTGACCTTTGGGTTGTTGTAAACTTTGACCCTGTTGTCCAGCTTGAGAATAAGTGCTAGGAATTGAAGGTTTTGGTTGTTGCTGTTCATATGTTTGTGTTGCTGGTGTTTTTCTACTTGGTTGTGGTTGTGGAAATGGCACCTGACCAGAACTCACAATTTGACCTTGACCCGTCCATGATGGCTGATTTCCTTGTACTGGTATTCCTGGTTGCATCTGAACTGGTTGAGAAACTTGGGCTTGATTTTGTCCAACCATTTGTTGACCTTGTATTGACTGAGGTTGATACATTTGACCTTGACCTGACTGTACTGACCGAATATTCCCTTGTAATGTAGAAGTTGGTTGTGTCTGTTGACTGGCAAAATTTTGTTGAGGTTGTTGAACACCTTGACCTTGACTTTGAATTTGTGTTGCGGGCATATGTGATGCTGGCTGGTTGTAACTTGTTGAGGCAGACGTCTGCAAATAAATATGATTACAATTACAGAAATAGACTATAGGGACTGTTTATTTCACTTTATTGGTTAATTGGATATTTTACCTCTGGTATCACCTAGAGATATTGTCATTATCAATGAACAATTATCGGTCAGTGTATATTATGACATTACCGATCGGCAATTTGAACATTTTCCCTTTGATCTCACCATGTGATATTGTCAGTATTAATAAACTGACTATAATACTGACAATTATCTGCCAGTAATACATCAAACACATTATGATGTTACCATTAAACAAAAATATAAGCAATTTTGACAATTTGCCTTTGATCTCACCATGTGATATTGTCAGTATTAACAAACTGACTCTGATACTGAAAATTATCGGTGAAGTCGAACACATTATGATGTTACAGATAAAAACAATAGCATCAGTTTTGAAAGTCTTGAATACATTTACACTATTAATACTAGCGATAATGCATATATCGACCTTCATAGTTGTTGTTATTCTACATTCTTTGCATTCACACAATTGATAAAATATACATTATATGTTGCAGAATTGGCGACCGCTGTGCTCGTGATCACATGATCGCTGGATTTACAACTACCTGTGCAATCTTTGCCAATCACCACTAAAGTTATGAGTTCAAATCCTGTTCATGGTGAGATGAACTCAATACAACATTATGTGATAAAGTTTGTCAGTGACTTGCAGCAGTTCAGTGGTTTTCTCCACTTTCCTGCACTAATACAACTGACCGTCAAAAAAAAAAACAATAGAGAATTTCTATCAATTATATCTATAAAGAATATTAATTTTTAATTTTCGCATAAAACACAGAGATCCTGAATATGCATAAAATATTTGACATTGAAGGCTAAGCAACAAAAGTAAATTCAATCAATTGTATAAAAACCATCATAAGACAACAAACTTATGTTTTTAACGGAAATCTAAGACATTAATATTTTTCAGCAAATAAAGGGGCATAGCTCTAGAATGAAAAGGGTGATAATGGCCGAAATCAAACCTGGCCTGCATGATATGGTCCCTGACACTGTGTATAAATTTCATATTATTTGCTAAAGGAGAACTTAAGTTATTGAGTAGAACCTACAAAATTTGTATTTTTCAGTAAATCAAGGGGCATAACTCAATGATAAAAAAAGTGGTAAAGTCTACAATCATACATGGCCTACAACGAAGGCATAAAAACAAGGAATTGTCCCATTCTAGATGGTTGCACAGATGTAACATGCATACATAGATAACATTTTAATTAATCTGTAGTAAAAAAAAATATGTCCGTTGTTCACAACAATTTGACTATCAATTTTTCAACATGAATAAACAGACCAACAAAATTTCAAATGAAGACTTCCCACAATGCACTACTGAGGTAATTCCTGATTTAAAGCAATGACTGGACTATATATAAATATACCTGTGTTGTCAAATTTTGTCCTGTTCCTCTGCTCAATTCAGTCTGATTTGTTCTGTTTTTTAAGGCATCCCCATAATCAGGTGGCAATATTCCTACCAAAGCAGGATGACCAGTGGGTGGGGCAACTTGTGAAAATTGTCCTCCTGTCTGTTGTCCCATCTGTGAAATAGCAGACACTGTATTTGTTTGAGGAACATTTTGTCCAGTAGGAATTGCACTTTGACCCATGCTTGAGATAATTCCAGGTTGAGCGTTGCATTGTTGACCAGAATAAGAACCAGTTTGACTCTGTGCTGGCTGAAAACCTGACTGACTTGGCACTGGCTGAAAACCAGGCTGACTTGCCAATGGTTGATTTGGTGTTGGCTGAAAACCAGGCTGACTTGGTATTGGTTGATTTGGTGTTGGTTGAAAACCAAGCTGACTTGGCACTGGCTGAAAACCAGGTTGACTTGGTAATGTCTGACTTGGTGTTGGCTGAAAAACAGGCTGACTTGGTAACGGTTGACTTGGTATTGGTTGAAAACCAGATTGACTTGGTGTTGGTTGACTTGGTCCTGGCTGAATAACAGGTTGACTTGCTAATGGCTGATTTTGTGCTGGTTGAAAACCAGGTTGACTTGCCAATGTTTGATTCGGTGCTGGCTGAAAACCAGACTGACTTGGCACTGGCTGATTTGGTAGAGGCTGAAATTGTGATGAAGGTGCTGGAGAAGGATAACTCTGATGAATCTGTGTTGGTTGGTTTGGCATTGAATAAACTGTATCAGAATTCATGCCGCTTTGTGGTTGTGACATGCCTGGTTTAATGATGCCACTTTGAGACTGTGACGGTAATGGTGGCGACTGAACCGGAGATGGATATGTCACATTTGAATTCATGCCACCTTGTACTTGTGGCATACTTTGATTCATGCCACTGTGTGGCTGTTGATAGCCACCTGCCTGGTTTACATTATATCCTGGTTGATATTGCAAGCCCGAGGGATGTGGCATTCTTGGTTGTGATGGGAGTGGACCTTGAGGTCCAAGATTTGAAGAATACATTGCTGGCTTAGTTCCTCTGTCAATTCTCACAGAATTTGACATTGCTCCTGGCATGTTTGGTGATTGTGAGGGTGATGGATAGTTGATGGCTTGACTTACTCTACCCATTGTTGGCTGCTGAGATGCATATTCTGCAGCTTGGTTAAATCTTTCCCCAGGGGGCTGCTGCTGGTTTCCTGAAGGTGGCAAAGAATGGGCTCTAATCATTGCCAATACCTTTGGATCTGTGATTCCCAGTTTTCTCATTTCATCATCACTCATTCCCATTCCATGTTGTGGACTTGCAGGCACGCTATCAGGACTAGGAGGGAGATGAACAGGAGAAGATATCAAACTGCTGGGCAGGGATCCAGTATTTACCCTCCCCTTTCCGAATGTCTTTGGTTTCATAAAAGGGAGATAATCTTTCAATTTAGGTCCTTCAAATCCAGGAGGAGCTGAATGAAAGTCAGGCATAGGACCAAGTGTTCCTGTGGAACTCATAGGCAGGGAACCAATGCTGGGATCAGTAGGCTGAGTGCTTGGTAAAGTATTTTGCACTGGAATTTGTGGCAAAGAATCTGCTGGTTTCGTTGCAACAGGTCTCGGTGGTGGCTCTGAAAGTAAAAGATTGTTTATATACACCTCGCCAAAAGTTAAGCAACACTCTATTATTTTTAAATAATATATTTTTTCAAGGATTAAAAAAATAACCAAATGCATTCTAAGTACAAATTATAAATCTGGACATTTTAAAGCTTGTTTAGAAGAGTAATACTCAGGGGGAAAATGTGTGTATAATGGCAGTTAAAAAAACTCAAAAAATGTTTCACCTAAATCTGATATTTGTAGCAAAATTGTTTGCATGTTTACAACAAATCATGTTTAGAACTCGAAATTGACAATTTAAGACTACATTTCAATACAAAAGTGGTCAGTAATGCGTGTAACCTTCACGCTTCCGGAAAAGTTCGTCAACACGTCGTCTCATGCTTTGAACAAGGTGGTGTAAAGTTCTCAAGGGTATACTTTGTCATTCCTGGACCAGAGCATCACGCAATTCTTGTAAATTTTGACATGCTGGAATCCGATCATTTATTTTCCGTCCAATATCATCCCATAAATGTTCAATAGGGTTCACATCCGGTAACATTGCTGGCCATGGAATACTGTCAATTGACTCTTGACACAAATAATCACTAACAATCTGTGCCGTGTGTGGTATAGCATTATCGTCCAAGAATAGCGGTCTTGTTGCAAGAAGATGATTGTCAAAATGAGGCACAACGATATCCCGGATGATGTTGTCGCGATATTTTTGACCTGTCATGGTACCATTCAGAACGTAGAGGTCCATTTTGCAGTCGACAGAAAAACATCCCCACACAGTGACACCTCCGCCAACATGCGCTGTTGTCCCTAAGATGTGTTGTTCCCTATATGCTGTATTCTTGGGTCGCCACACCTGCATGCGGCCATCAATATGGTGTAGAAGGAACCTACTCTCGTCTGACCAATGAACTCTACGCCATTGCCTTAAATTCCAATTACGATGGTCACGTGACCACTGGTGTCGAGCATGACGATCTCTTCGAGTCAACAAAGGTCTTTTGATTGGTCTTCAGGCTTTTAGACGTGCACAATTCAGTCTGCGGCTAACAGTTCGTACACTCACACGGCCATGAATCGCCCAGTTGTTGCGTAATCGACGTGCAGTCGAAAATGGATGATGACGAGCTGATTGCGATAGTGCTCTGTCATCTCTGGGTGATGTTTTACGTGGCCTACCAGAACGATCACATTCTTTATCGATCCTTTCTTCTCTATGGCGCTTCAAAAGCCTGGATATAACACTGTGTGACACCCCAAACTGATCGGCATTTCTGCACAGACTCAATCCAGTATTTTGCATGCCAATGACATGCCATTTATGTTCAAGTGTTAACTTACGTCTGGGCATCATCAAAATGTGAATATGAATGGCATACACTGACAACAACAGAACGAGAAACACGTTACGTTTACTTGCACGAAACTTGCAAGGCGAAATCTGATGGGTTGCAGAGTAAAACCGGTTTTTCATGCATAAAGAAAATTAAATAGCTAAGTGAAAATTTACCTGTCGATTAAGAATAGATGAAAGAATAATATGGTAACAAAAAAACAACAAATTTAATTTTAAAACAAAAAATATTAGCAAAATGATATAGGTGTTCCTTAACTTTTGGCGAGGTGTATATTTTAACAAGTTGGCAATATAAATTGATTTTTATATCATTAAGTATCTAGAAATATTTGTTTGCTTAAATTCAAGATTTCAACTTTAGCACAGTGAAACATCTAACATCTTTTGTCCAATCATATTGACATGTCAAAATTCTGTATTCCTTATTTTACAAAAACCTTTTTAAGAGACCACCTGTATTGAAAGGCCATGCATTGTTGGTAAGTGGGGTTCCACTGTACTGAATGGAATAGTGTCTGCAATTATTGTTTTTTTCTTCCATTCTTTTCTTTGCAGTGAAACAATAGTTTAAACTTAATGAAAAGATACAGCATAGAATGAAATTTGTTTTCAACGGTCCCCAAATATGACAGGTGACCATTTATTTAAGACCAGATGAACTGGATTCTCAGTTCCAGTCCATAATGTTTTATGTATTACTGTTACTGGATGGTTTTCATAAGAAAAAGTGCACTCGACTCGCAACCGCAAGTGATAAAGTTTACCAGTTGCTTGCCCATGGTTGGTGGTTCTCTCCGGGTACTCCTCCACCACTAAAACTGGTCGCCATGATATAGCTGAAATATTGTTGAAAGTGGCATTAAACACCAAAAATCAAAAATCAATCATAAGAGAAAATAGTGTTGCTTTGCATTGCTGTGGTGCTTTTGTCACAATTTACAGTTACTTAGTTCATCCTTCAATATATACCTATTTCTAACTATTGTGTATCGCAAGTTAACTACAAATGAATTTTAAAAGTCTATAATGAAAACTGACCACTAAATATAGAAAAGCTGACACGATTACTTTTAGTGATCACTAACCATGTTAGTTAGGTGACTGTTTATTTTACTTAAAATAACATATAAATCAGCTTGGGAGGGCTTTAAACTGGCTTTTACAGCAGATGATCGGTAATTCATGTTGACCGCAGTCCTCGAAATGAAAATTTGAATTTACTGGTCTGATTCAAATTCTTGAATTTATTTTTATATAGTACTTAAAGTAATATTACACCAGTTTTGGGTGAATAAAATGTTTCCCTGAAAATCATTTGGAATACGGTGGTACCTTTACTAAGCTATTCATGCATGTTTCAAGTCGAAATATGTTCACAACAACTAGAAATCTGCAAATCCGTGTACATGTTTTTCGTCCTCGCCATTGTTGTGGAGACTAATTAATTTTCGATTGTTTTGTTCCGATGATAGCCGATCATTATACCTCGTGAAGAAAATTTTGGTTCGATGATTGCCGATCAAGAAAAGATAAACGGGTGTGTTCGATTTGCATTTCAATTATCTCCCTTTTTGAAACCTGGCTGTCAAAAGTAGATATTCATTTTTATGTTGATATGTTTTATTGATATATTTTGTAATGATAAGGCTATTTGTAATATATTTATCGTGCTTAAACATTGACAACCTACTTCAAATAAAATTTGTAAAGAAATTTGCAGAATTAAAATAATAACCATTCCATAGTCAAGGTAACGAATGTTTTATATATAATATTTAATATTTACATTTTCAACTTGTTCAAGGAACCATTGGCTATTAATAGTATGGCCTACTTAGTATAACTTTTGAACCTACTTCTATAGGAGTAGTACCCAATCTATTTGTTTTTGGGATAGCTTAAAATGGGACACTAAATTTTGTTAATTTTCTGCTTTAAATTTAGATAAGCTTTAACCCCAGAATGCTTTAAAATATAATCTTTTGGTTAGCTGCTCACCACATCGAGTTTTTTTTGGTTAATTTTATACATGCGAACCTCAATGTTACCTAGGTTATTTTTGATATTGGTATTTTACAGCCGTTTTTGCATCTATTTTTGTGTGTGCAGTATTTATTTGAAGCCAGGGCTCGAAATTAACGCTAGCAAGCAGGCAAATTGCTAGTTGAAATTTCAATTTGCCTTAATTTTGCTAGTGAATAAAGTTAGAACTAGCAGAATTTCGCTAGTTGCAAAAAATTATGTGTTCAGAATCGTATCTGAACTATGACAAACGTGTAAATTTGTTTTCTCGAAAGATCGGTAAAGATCGCATTGACTTCATAAACCAGAGGCTCCCAGGAGCCTGTAATCGCTCACCTGGATCAAAGCTGCTTTCAATAACAACGCAACTGCACTGTGGTGCGCCATCTTTGTGGGAGAGTGTGACTGCAGGACATCATTTGGAAAAGGACCATCGAATGACTATTCCATCAAAGTTTGGTTCTAATTGGAGCTACTGGTTCCAGACAAGATGGTTTTTATGTGAATTTCCCATAGGGTCCTTGGTTAAACTAAGTTCAGCTGTGCAGCCATCTTGGTCAGAGGGCGGGACCACCAGACACAATTTTGGAAGAGGACCATCCAATGATGAATATTTTATCAAAGTTTGGTTCCAATTGAGCAACTGATTCCAGACAAGAAGATTTTTATGTGAATTTCCCATAGGGTCCTATGTTAAGCTAAGTTCGG
>MJUT01011545.1:80521-109427 GCA_002080005.1 Gigantidas platifrons
TTGAAATTTGAGCTCATTTTAACTTATACTTAAGCAGCAATAGACAATTGAAATTTCATCCCCCCTTTTTTCTATTTTTAGCTTGGCGGCCATCTTGGTTTGAAGTCGGGAACACCGGACACAATTTTGGAAGGGGGCCATCCAAGGACCATTCCACCAAAGTTTGGTTGCAATTGGCCCAGTAGTTTCTGAGGAGAAGATTAAAATGTGAAATGTTGACGAACGGACGACAGACGACAGACGACGGACGAAAAGTGATGGCAATAGCTCACATGACCCTTTGGGTCAGGTGAGCTAAAAAGGACGGTATAGATACAATGTACGCATTTGTCAGAGAAATACGAATATTTATGTCTCTGTCCGAGAAATACGAACAACCATACTGGTTCCCGATTTTTAAAATAACATCTGGTTGTAATTTTTACAGTTCAAGTTACCAGTCGAAATGTCAATAAGAAGAAAAGTTTCTGATCACGATATCGATCGCGACGTTACAAAAATTACGAAATTCTTTCGCCAAGTTTCAGGTAGATTTATAATTGTGATTATAGTATTTACAGTGATTAAGAGGAAATAATCGTGAAAATCGTTGTGTGACAGCTGTTACACTATCGTATGAAGGCAGCCTGTCTGCTTGCAAGAAATTCTTGAAGAATCATTTTTAGAATGGCAAGATTACGATTACGATTTTCGTTTATCCAACTTTGGCCTAGGTAGAGTAGGCAGGGTCTGGAATTACTTTTTCATTTATACTACCAAAAATTTCATATTCTTATGAAACAACTATACCTCATCTGTCTAAATTTAAAAAAATGAAGTCCTGAAATAACCCTAAGTAAGTTTTCTTTATATGTTCAGACCCCAATGTGAAATCATTAAATACAATTATCGTGTTTTTAACAGAAGTGATCTCATTATTTTATTCAAATAGTTATTATTGCTCTGTTTCCATCTTGATTAACTCTAACTCATCTCATTTATACAATTTTCACACAAAAAAAGCAAAAAAAAAATATAAAAAAATAACAGACAGGCATATTTCCTTTACTGGCTGTACAATAATTATTCTGTCACATTACATGATGAAAGATAAAACAGTCATTAGTTAAATCTTGGTAATAATTATATAATTATTTGAGATGAAAAAAGTTCAGTACATGCAGTGATGCAGCATGCCTACAGCTTTTTTTCATTTGAGGTTACATGTACTCCAACTCCACCAATTTGGGGGTACCAGTGATTGGGATTACCACGCGCCCGCGCCATAGTCGCATTACCCGACGAAATGGCGCATTTCCATATAAAAACTCTGCGTCATACGCGCGCATTCGTTTCCTGATGAAGTCAG
Organism: Gigantidas platifrons; assembly: GCA_002080005.1. Lineage (NCBI taxonomy): Eukaryota > Metazoa > Mollusca > Bivalvia > Mytilida > Modiolidae > Gigantidas > Gigantidas platifrons. The sequence continues at coordinate 81,870 of MJUT01011545.1, forward strand.
ACGTACATGCAGCCGAACCGTTCTGTCAAGTCTGCCCATTGAAAATAATTTAATCCCAATCAATGTATCTAATTCATAATTTAGTTTTTATTTCAAAATGATCTGTGAAACTGCAAATCAACATCGATATCTGGTACCTTATGTACATACAATGTTATACCTTTACATACGGAATTCAGGCTTAAATAAATCGTAAACCAGTTTCAAAAACTGATATATCTGATAACCGCAAAGTACAACAATGAGCAACAACGGACTTATAACACTTTAGCATGTCACTTTCCCGTGTTTTTTTTTACTTTCTCCAGGAAACGTGAAATGGGAATTTTCATGCATTGCACAGCGTTTATCATGCATATCAGATGGATTTTTTTGTCCAGATCAAGGTTTAAGCCAAGAATTAAAAAAAAGTGTTAAGTTCAAGCTCATATGTCCTTCATCCTATTTATTCAAACAGAAGGGTGTGAGTTGTCAGATAGTTTATATATCTCCCCCATCCATGTATTAAAGTTTGTAAAATGTTTTTGTTCTACATTATTTTTCTCACTGGATTTTGGCGCATAGTTCTGTCATTATGGCCCATTCATATCAAAAATGTCCCATTGACAAGGAAGGGAAGGGGCCATAGTCCCATTGAATTTTTTTTAATCCCAATCACTGGGGTACATGGAATTTTTTGAGGGTACAGTGTGTGGCTCTTTATATTACTGTCCAATAAAAGCCAGAATGTCCAGTAGCGACTTACTTAATGGTCAAGGACACCTTTCACAATACGATATAGTCAGAGACAGTGAATTGCTTAATTTAATAAAACACATAAAACCTTGCAGTCTTATTGTTACATATTTCAATAAAAATAACATACATTTTTTGTTAAATTTGGTTGCTAGTCAGGTCAGTCTGTTTGCTAGTAGATTTTTATTTAACTAGCAAAGTTTTGCTTGTGATGAAAAAAGTTAATTTCTAGCCCTGGAAGCCTTTACAATTGCTGATTTTTATGTTCTGTTATATCATGCCTTTTGTTGACTATATTAAGTATTGACAACTTGTTAGCCTAAATTCCTATTGCCATCAGCTAGAATCCAAATGGAACAAACCTGAATGTGTCTAAATCTCATTTTATAGCCATCATCAACTAATTCAATCACTTTCTGTAACAGGAGCGAGTTTGGATATGTCTCACTTGGTGTTTGCCAAGCAAAAAGCTCACAGACAGACAGACACAGGATCAAAAGTTATACTTTTTTAAATTTCAAACATCAAAGTTATACTAAGTAGGCCATACTGTTAATAGCCAATGGCTCAGTTCCTTGAACGAGTTGAAAATGTAAACATTAAGTATTATATAAAACATTCGTCACCTTGACAATGGTATGGTTATTATTTTAATTCTGCAAATGTCTTAACAAATTTTATTTGCAGAAGTTTGTCAATGTTTAAATACGATAAATATATTACAATTAGCCTTATCATTACAAAATATAACAATAAAACATATCAACATAAAAATAAATGTCTACTTTTGACAGCCAGGTTTCCAAAAGGGAGATAATATAAACACAAATCAAACACACCCATTATACAATCTCCCCGAAAGAGTTCAAATCTTGGGTCATGCACATATCATTTGTATTACTGTTGTTAACAACAGTAATTATCTGCTGTCAAATATTTTGCGATTTGCTCATAAATTCTGCTTTTGAGCGGATTTTTAATGTTATGCAGTTGATTTTAGTTAAATTAAGTGGCATATTAAGTAAAAATATTTAATCCAAAAATTCCATGATATTCGCCTTTCATATTACTTTAATAAAAACTGAAAAATTTACTGGTCTGAAGAAAATTTTACTGGTCTTGGGCCGGAGGACCAATGCTTATTGTGAGGACTGTGACCGTGCTGACTGTATCGCGAATGGATTTACCTTTTGGTTTACGTCTATCAATAATCTGTTGTCTCTCCTCAGCTTGTTGTTTACAAATCCCTCGACATCTTTCTAACAATCTATTGACATTGGATTCAAGCTTCTTGTAGAAATCCAAACCTTTTTGTGACTTAGCTAACAGATCTTCATAAACATCAAAGGAATTCTTCAGGCCGTCAATCGTAGCTTCTCTCCTATAAAATGAAAATAAAATCATACAACATAATTTTACAGAGAATATTTAGTAGGATGAAGTTTCCATGCTTCGACACTGACATGGTTTATTAGATATATATTTTTTTTTTATCAAAATACAGTTCCTGAATCATGTATTTATTATTAAATCTCCCTCACAGTTCCTGAATCATGTATTTATTATTAAATCTCCCTCACAGTTCCTGAATCATGTATTTATTATTAAATCTCCCTCACAGTTCCTGAATTATGTATTTATTATTAAATCTCACTCAGGAATAGGTAACCTTAGTAGACTTTGGCTATTCTGTTTAGACCCTTTTCGTTTTCTTGCTCCCCGAGACTTTTAAATTATTTGGTTTTCCAATATTTTGACATTTGGCGTACCTGATCAAGGTTATTCCAGAAATGTGTCGTGCAAGCTAAATTTGATATCTGTTTTTATTACATAAGTAGAGGGCTCTATACAGGTTTTTCTATAACCTGCAACTTACAAGTCATTTTAAATGATAATCTTAAATTTAAAAGATAAATAATATTAAATTGTACAAATTTGTTTCGAATTATTAAGCTAACAAGTAACTTGTTACCTAGCTATAATTTCTTTCATAGCTTTCTATTATCTAGCATTACTTACCTAGCAATAGTTTCTGCTGTAGCTTTTCTAGTATTAGCATATTTTGCATTTACATCTGTCAAAACTTTGAGTATTTTGTCTTGAGCGTCTAGATTCTGACGTATCACACCTATTAATTGGTCATGTTTCTTCAACTGTTCATCAAACATAACCTGTTAAAAAAAATACCATGAATTACTCCATTTTTTTTTTTAATTAATAGGAATAGAAAATATTATAAGAATGGCTAAAACATTTGAAAAATGGTTAAACCATACCGCACCACAACATAAACCACAAAACTGGTTATACTCAATCTCCTCTGACAAATCGCAAAATAAATATATATAGCAACAAATCTTAGAAAACAAATTTTTGAAACATTTCTGTTAAAAAGAATTTGAATATGTTATCACTATTTTTCTTTTATTCAAGAATAATTATCACCAGAATGGACTGTTACAATTTGTAAACATTAACTTAGAACAAAACAAAACATTGCTTTCCACATGCATAACACGTGACATAAAATGGACTAGTCCAATCCATACAATGTGTGTGTATTGTATTGTGTGTATGCGATAAAACTGTGAAAAGTTTTTCAGTATGAAGACAAAAACAAAGAATAAAGCTAGACATTTTTTTCAACATTAGGAATCAGAATCCACCACAAAGTTTAAAATTCAGACGCTGATGTCTGACTGATAAGTTGATGTTTCCGATGATCAGTCCACCACTACTGGCCACCATACCATCATGGCAACAACGGCCATAGCAAACTATCATACGATCGTGGCTACAATGGCTCCCGACATGGGATTAAGAACCTCACCATTGTATTACTTCCTCCGTCCTGTGCTACAATCTGATTGGTTATATCATCATTCTTAATCTGGTTACGGAACTGGTCCTCTAACATGGCTCGTTGATTTTTCATTTCCTCGACTTTATCCATCATTCTCTGTAGCTCTTTAATAATGGCGTCAGATTCTGGATCTGAAACATATCATTTTTCATCTATAAAACACATACACATGAATATACACTGGGGTAAAGCTGATGATCGTAACTGCAATTACGGTCATCCCAAGATGGTGGACGTGGAATCAGGTAAACATCTTTTTTGTCGATTAAATTGTTTCTGTAATGTATTCTAAATGGCACATGCATTGGTACGATAGTAATCTATGAACTTATCACAAGGAAATCACACATTACGACTGAAAAATGTACATGAAAGAAGAAAATCCGATTTAAAAAAATCGCTGAGATGACAGTAACTGAAAACTGAGATGACCATAATTGCAGTTTTCAGTTACAGTCATCTTAGTGATCTTGGGATGACCGTAATTTACAGTTACGGTCATCAGCTTTACCCCAGTAACTAGAGGCTCCTAGGAGCCTGTAATCGCTCACCTGGCTCAAATTTCGCCCAGCAGTTTCAGAGGAGAAAATTTTTAAGGTGGTACCTAACACTACAGGGAGATAACTCTTTAAAATCAGTTGAACGCTTTGATCATATGATGTTTGTATGCAGATTTCAAGCATCTCAGTGATCAAAACCACAGAGAGTAAAGCTGCTATGTGGCTATTGAATTGATAGCTCTGAGTTTGTTGGTTGGAATTTGTTAGAATTTTGATATTTATTACAGTGGATATATTCAAAAACACTGACAAAAAAAATAAGAAAATTAAACGAGCAGATCAAATTTTACCTGAAGTGTAAGGTACCACCTTAAGTGAATTTTTGTGAATCTTCTATTTTTTAGCAATGGCCGCCATCTTCTTTGTTGTCGGATATAATTCTGAAGAGGGACCATCTAAAGACTATTTCACCATAGTTTGGGCCCATTTGACCCAGCGGTTTCAGAGAAGATCATTTTTAAGTGATTTTTTGTCAAATTTTCTATTTTTAGTAATGGCGGACATCTTGGCTGGCGGCCGGGTCGTCGGACAGAATTCTGAAAGGGGATCACCTGAAAACCTTTCCACCATAGTTTGGGCCCAATCAGTTTCAGAGGAGATAATTTTAACATGATTTTTTGCTGAATTTTCTATTTTTAGTAACGGTGGCCATCTTAGTTGGCAGCCGGGGTCGTCAGACATAATTCTGAAAGATGATCACCTAAAGACCATTCCACCATAGTTTGGGCCCAATTGGCCAAGCAGTTTCAGAGGAGATAATTTTTAAGTGATTTTTTGCTGAATTTTCTATTTTNCAGCAAATATTGGTGCGTGGTTCCGGGGTGTACATCTGACAGCAGGAAGAAACCCAATCTGGAAAAATATGTAACATTTATCCCATTTCCGACAAAGTTGAAAGACCACAGGCCATTTTGAACTATAGATGCCTAGATTTTAGTCACGTGGTGATGGAAGTCACATGACGGTATCATCTGAATACCAGTATCCCGGAACCGACGTATTGGCATAGCAGTTTCAGAGAAGATAATTTGTAAGTGATTTTTTGCCGAATTTTCTATTTTTAGTAACGGTGGCCATCTTGGTTAGCGGCCATGGTCGCCAGACATAATTCTGAAAGATGACCACCTAGAGACCATTCCACCATAGTTTGGGCCCAATTGGCCAAGCAGTTTCAGAGGAGATAATTTTTAAGTGATTTTTTGCTGAATTTTCTATTTTCAGTAACGGTGGCCATCTTGGTTGGCGGCCGGGGTCGTCGGACACAATTCTCAAAGAGGACCATCTGAAGACCATTCCACCATAGTTTGGGCCCAATACGTCGGTTCCGGGATACTGGTATTCAGATAATACCGTCATGTGACTTCCATCACCACGTGACTAAAATCTAGGCATCTGTAGTTCAAAATGGCCTGTGGTTTTTCAACTTTGTCGGAAATGGGATAAATATTACATATTTTTCCAGATTGGGTTTCTTCCTGCTGTCAGATGTACACCCCGGAACCACGCACCAATATTTGCTGGATGACTTTTGAGATTGTTTTCCTCGATCCTTTTTTACCTGCAGTGTCTACTGCTAAAAATGCCTAGATTTTTTATGAAGTCACGTGATCGGTGGTACGAATTCTTCCTCCAAGTCAGGAGAACGTCTTATCCCGGAATCGTCGTATTGGTCCAGCAGTTTCAGAGAAGATAATTTTTAAGTGATTTTTTGCCGAATTTTCTATTTTTAGTAACGGCAGCCATCTTGGTTGGCAGGGGGGATTGTCGGACACAATTCTGAAAGGGGACCACCCAATGACCATTCCACCAAAGTTTGGTTCAAATTGGCCCAGTGGTTTTAGAGGAGTTGATTAAAATGCAAAAAGCTAACGACAGACGGACGACGGACGCCCAGTGGTAGCAATAGCTCACCTGTCCCGAAGGGTCAGGTGAGCTAAATATATATGTACATATCAACAAAGTTTTTGATACGTTGAAAGGACAAGATTTTTAAATGGCATATATCTCATCCTTCAATAAATATTGCTTCATCAATGATGAACAATGCAAGCCTGTTAAGTATTTTCGACAAGCTCACCAAGAAATAGGTCTTTTACAAATTTTCATGTAATATTGTCTCCACGCTGAATAATATGCCAAAGTTGAGACAAGATTATAACTTAGATTTCAAACATTTAATCCACAACCAATTTCATATGGGGGATCTCCATGTTAATAGTGGGGCATTGACCAATAGCAGCCATTAATGCTAATTTTGGTGTATGGCAAGGAATATTAGTAACTAGATTAACACAACCAATGGGTGCCACAAGTGGAGCAGGAATTGCTTACCCTTCCAGAGCACCTGAGTTCACTACCGGTTTTTAGTGAGGTTCGTGCTACTTGATCTTTAGTTTTATGTGTATGCTTGTAGATCGTTGTTTGTCCTTTTGTCCTTTTTCTTTTGGCCATTGTGTTGTCTGTTCTTCGATTTACAGATTCTGATTACCCCCTTTGGTATCTTCAAACTCTTCTTACAAGTACAATCCACTAGTTCTGGAATGATTTATAGCAGGTGTAGCTATAAACCATTACTTTATACGTCTACTAGATATATATAAAGTCTCCTCGTACCCTGCGTCTTATTAGTGAAGCGCAAAGGACACAGGTCGAACATGGACCATGCCGTAGATGCCATATAAGAAATTCAACCAAAATGCCCAATGTCTTTGCTTTTTTTTGTACATGAATTAAACATATTTAGCATACATGACATTGCAGTATAAACACAACATAAATCATAAGAAAATATAAAATTTATTTGTACTTAGTTTGAAACAGGAAGACAAGCTCATCACTCATACAAATAAATCTTAAACTTGTCAAACAATGTATGTACATTGTCTATATACACACCTCTATCTCTTTCCAATGAAGGCAGGTTGTTCTTGATATCTTCTAATGGACCAGCGAGTAACTTCAAATTGGTGATGTGTGTATTCATAGCTTTATGTAGGTCAACGTTAGACTGGTTCCCTTTTTTATGTCCCTCTTCAAATCTGTCACAGTCCTTTTTCATCTCAGGAAGCATTGGATTGGCTGATCTTTTACCGAATTGATTCTATAAACATATTATGGCAAACATAGAAATTTTCGTTATCACATAATTATCGATTATTCAAGATCAACAGACAAATGTTAAAGGCTTTTTATGTTTTGAAAAATATAGTACACTTTGCGAAGGCATTTATCTTATTGGAGAGTGTGATTTTCTTCATCAGATGTATTATATTAATGTATTGCTATAAATTAAAAACTAGAAAAGAAGTATGCCCCCGCACTTGATAATTATGGACAAAGTTGTTTTGTTAGGAGTGATTTTTTAAAAATGAAGTGTGTCTGTAAGACACAAATGATGCCCCCGCATGACCACAAGAAATTACAAACAAGTCAAAAACTGTAGTAGGAGCCATAAAAACCATGTTTCCATTATGTAGCTAGTAAGAAGGAAATGAAGTCCAACTACCTGTCATTTTGTGAATATTTGACAAAAATCTCCCCTCCCGACTTTTCGTCACGAAGGCATAAAAAGTCCAACTACCTGTCATTATCAAATATTTTATGAAAATCAAAATCCTGTGGACATGCACACCTCCATTATGTGTATAAACATCATACAAAATATTAAAGCTGTAGCTCCAAAACTGTAGGAGATAGCCGGACAAACCATGTACACATTTGTATCTATATCCATACTAATGAACAAAATGACCAGGTCCAACTACCTGTCATTTTGAGAATATTTGATGAAAATCAAAATCCTGTGGACATGCACACCTCCATTATGTGTATAAACATCTTACAAAATATTAAAGCTGTAGCTCCAAAACTATAGGAGGAGATAGCTGGACAAACCATGTATCAATATCAGTACTAACGAACAAAATGACCAAGTCCAACTACCTGTCATTATCAAATATTTGATGAAAATCAAAATCCTGTGGACATGCACACCTCCATTATGTGTATAAACATCATACAAAATATTAAACCTGTAGCTCCAAAACTGTAGGAGGAGATAGCCGGAGAAACCATGTATCTATATCCGTACTAACGAACAAAATGACCAAGTCCAACTACCTGTCATTTTGAGAATACATGTATTTGAAGAAAATCAAAATCCTGTGGACATGCACACCTCAATTATGTGTATAAACATCATACAAAATATTAAAGCTGTAGCTCCAAAACTGTAGGAGGAGATAGCCAGACAAATCATGCATTTATATCCAGATGGACAAACAAAATGACTAAGTCCAACTACAGTCGAACATGTTTGTGTCGAACACTCTTTATTCGAATACTACGGATGTCTCGAAGTTGCCGACCGGTCCCGATCTATTTTCCTATTATTCTATATTATTTCAACACTGTTAATTCGAACATTCTTGAGTCGAATACATTGGTTGTGTCGAACACTTTTTATAGTCCCAAAATCGGAAAATTTACTCTTTTTTAGTCGAACTTCGAGTCTTCATGTCTTTTCCTTCACTTCTGTAAATCGAATTTCTTGTGTTATGCAAAGTTATGACTTCCTTTTCTTTAAATCCAGTGTTTTTATGACAATTTTTGACAGTACACAGTGCAAACAATAAAAATACACAAAGATTAATGTGTTAATTAAACAGCTGATCGATAACGGCGTGTCAAAGGCTTAGTCAAGGTTCGTTGATCCGCAAAAAGGTAAAAATAGCTATCATGAATGGGGTACGGCAAAGGGTGAAAATTAAAACGAAATAAAAATTGAAATGCACGTTTTCTTGGTCAGAATTTCATATTACAGTTGAAAATAGATGCAGCTAAAATTTAGAAAAAATATTTGACTGAATTATTACACGACATGTACGATGTTCACTTAGAAATTCGAAAAATGAATGGTTTGTGTTTTACTCACACGAAATGATTTTTTAGAAAGATTTTTAAAATGGAAACATCTTCGATCATCAAAATGTTTGTATTCCTTTTAAATTTTGTAATCTTACCGGAAGATTAATTATCACGCTAATTAAATTCATAGCTTTAGCACATTAATTTTTAATTAGAATAATCACAGGAAAATGACATTGAGCATGACAGCTTGGGAAACTCAATTTTTGACACAATGCTAGCGTGGACTAATAAAAAAATCAAAAGGTTATTAATTAGCCTAATTAATGAGGTATGGGTGAACACTAATCACAATTATGATAAATAAAATGTTGAACATAATTTATTCCTTTTTATTTTTATCCATATTTAAACCGGAAATGATCCCTGGAGTGCAAAAATTAATTACATTATAAATTTGTACACCTGAAACAAGTCATACATACACAGACGTAACGAATAAGTAGCACACGTTAAACCGGAAGTCAACTTCACAGGTAAACATCGAGTAAACCGGAAGTCAAAACTGCTTATGGATGTGTCGAAGCACCGGATAAGTCAAAGTTTTCTTTGAGTCCCCTGAACTTCGAAACAACCGAGTTTCACTGTACCTGTCATTTTCAGAATATTTGAAGAAAATCAAAATCCTGTGGGCATGCACATCCCCATGATGTGTATAAACATCCTGCAAAATGATACAGCTGTAGCTCTAAAACTGTAGGAGGAGTTAGCCGGACAAACCATGTATCTATATCCGGATGGATAAACAAACAAGGGTAAATTAATATGTCCCCGACTTTTCGTCACGGGGGCATAAAAATTTAAACTAATTTTAATTTGAAAGTGATCTTTAGTTATCCTTAAATTGAAATTTTCGCCAGTGTTAAAAACAATCGATAATAGACTTTTGAGCTCAAGCTTCCAGAGGTTTAAAGGCCTGATCTTTGCCTACTTGTGAAAATAGTCGAGAATAATGAATTATAGAAAACTACTGAACCTGAAATTCTTCCTCTTCTTTGTAGTCATTTTCTATCAAGCCGTTAATTTCTTCAATGGCCATCTGTACTTCTGTGGCAGAGTTTGACACAGCTGGAAAAACAAATCATTAAAATGTATTATACTTTGAAAATAAATTGTTAAACAGTAATGGCACAAACAAATATTAACAAAGCACAACAGCATGAACCACTCCTCTAGGGAACCTCAATCAGAAATGACAGTAACAGTGACAGAAGCAGATAGAGATCTAGGTCATAACTTGGGATAGACACTACCAGAGGCTCCCAGGAGCCTGTAATCGCTCACCTGGATCAAATCTGCTTTCAATAACAACGCAACTGCACTGTGGTGGCCATCTAGGTGGGAGAGCACGACTGTCTGACACAAATTTGGAAAAGGACCATCCAATGACTATTGCATCAAAGTTTGGTTCTAATTGAGCTACTGGTTCCAGACAAGATGGTTTTTATGTGAATTTCCCATAGGGTCCTATGTTAAACTAAGTTCAGCTGTGCAGCCATCTTGGTCAGAGGGCAGGACCACCGGACACAATTTTGGAAGAGGACCATCCAATGACTATTTTATCAAAGTTTGGTTCCAATTGAGCAACTGGTTCCAGAGGAGAAGATTTTTATGTGAATTTCCCATAGGGTCCTATGTAAAGCTAAGTTCGGCTGTGGGGGCCATCTTGGTAGAAGGGCCAAACAGCTGCACACATTTTTGGAAGAGAACCATCCAATGACTATTTCATCAACATTTAGTTCTTATTGAGCAAATGGTTTCAGACAAGAAGATTTTTATGGAAATTTCCCATAGAGTCCTATGTTAAATTAAGTTCGGCTGTGACGGCCATCTTGGTCGGAGGTCTGAAATGCCAGACACAATTTTGGAAGGGGACCACCCAAGGATCATTTCTGCAAAGTTTGGTTGAGCTCAGTAGTTTCAGAGGAGAAGATTTTTTTAAAATTTCATCACCCCTTTTTTCTATATTTAGCTTGGTGGCCATCTTGGTTGGAAGGGAGTCATCCAAGGACCATTCGACCAAAGTTTGGTTGCAATTAGCCCCGTGGTTTCTGAGGAGAAGATTTTTATGTGAATTTCCCATAGGGTCCTATGTTAAGCTAAGTTCAGCTGTGGAGGCCATCTTGGTCGAAGGGCCAAACCGCCGGACACATTTTTGGAAGAGAACCATCCAATGACTATTTCATCAAAATTTAGTTCTTATTGAGCAAATGGTTTCAGACAAGAAGATTTTTATGGGAATTTCCCATAGGGTCCTATGTTAAATTAAGTTCGGGTGTGGTGGCCATCTTGATCGGAGGTCTGAAATGCCGGACACAATTTTGGAAGGGGACCACCCAAGGATCATTTCAGCAAAGTTTGGTTGAGATTGCCTCTGCAGTTTCAGAGGAGAAGATTTTTTTTTTATTTCATCCCCCTTTTTTCTATTTTAAGCTCGGCGGCCATCTTGGTTGGAAGTTGGGATCACCAGACACAATTTTGGAAGGGGGCCACCCAAGGACCATTCCACCAAAGTTTGGTTGCAATTGGCCCAGTGGATTCTGAGGAGAAGATTAAAATGTGAAATGTTGATGGACGGACGACGGACGACGGACAAAAAGTGATGGCAATAGCTCACATGGTCTAAAGGCCAGGTGAGCTAAAAATGGAATATATGTTAAACTACTCCTTGCCATGTAGCTGCAGTTAAAATTTGAGCTCATTTTGACTTATACTTAAACAGGAATCGACAATTGAAGAAATTTCTATTTTTAGCAACAGAAGCCATCTTGAATGAAGGGCGGGGCTGTCGGACACAATTTTGAAAGGGGCCCACCCAGGGACCATCCCTGCCAGGTTTGGTTTAATTTGGTTCAGCGGTTTCAGAGAAGAAGATTTGTGATATTTTATCAAAATATGCCTAATTTGCATAATCGGTATAAATTGGCTGAAAGAAAAATTTCACAAAAAAACCAGGAAGATATAGTTAAACTACTCCTTTCCATGTAGCTGCAGTTAAAATTTGAGCTCATTTTGACTTATACTAAAGCAGCAATGGACAATTAAAATTTCATCCCCCCTTTTTTCTATTTTTAGCTTGGCAACCATCTTGGTTGGAAGTCAGGATCAGTGGACACAATTTTGGAAGGGGGTCATTCCACCGAAGTTGGGTCTAAATTGGCTCAGTGGTTTCTGAGGAGAAGATTAAAATGTGAAAAGTTTACGACAGACATACGACGGACGAAACCTGATGGCAAAAGCTCACATGGCCTTTGGCCAGGTGAGCTAAAAATGTGTAGGTGTTTATAGATGCATGTATACTAATGTTTTTCACATGGTTAGAAATATATGGTGCATGTCTATGTAATACAGGTGGATAAGAGCAAATAATTCTAACCATATACATTTTTTCATTAAAGTACATGACATTGTATGTCTTCTCTTTAAAATCTTAAAATATGCCTCCTGTTAAACATATCACAAAACTTTTGCTAACAAAAAAAATCTGACTCCAATTTATATATCCTAACTTCTTGAAAATCATTTGTTGGAAAAAAACCTTTAAACATACTCACTAGCGCTATAGGCTGATTATTGTACAACATCAAATATTCCATAAAAATCATACACTTAAAAAGTTATTAGAACTACACTTATTACAATAATTAAATTTCCAAGAAGATTATTGGATCCTTTTCATCAAATTTGAACTGACATATAAGAGGGTCCATGATAAATTCTTCATATTCTAAGTTGTATAAGACTTTAGAGGTTGATCCACTTAAAGGACAGCATATACAGTATGTCATTAAGTACACTCATTGGCCATAAATGAGTTCCCAAAATGGGCAACGTCATTTGCGAAAATTTGTTTCCAATTTTTTACTCCTTATTAAATCAGTGATATTTAACTTTGATTAGTAACGTTCACATTTTACACAATGCCAAAATGTTCCAAAATTAGGCAAGTGACGTCATTTTAGGAAATACCTTGTAATTCGGTCAAAATATCGTCTGTCGAAAAATGGCACCGCACAGTAAACAAATGACACCAGAGGAGAAACAAAGCATCGTAGCTTTGTCACAACAAGGATATTCTAGCTACAAAATTGCTGAAATGACGGGGAAAAACAGGAGAACAATCAGTAAATTTCTAAGGAGGCGACGGGTGCGAGGATCGGAAGAAAACTTACCGCGAAGTGGAAGGGGTAGAAAAACGGGAGTTCGGGGAGACAGGATTATGTACCGTATGCTTCGTTCGGACAGAAGACAAAGTTTAGGAGAAATAACAGACCAATTTAACAGCCAGTTTGTGACCAAAATTTCTTCTAGAACAGTTCGGAGGCATTTGAACTTTGAAGGATACAAAAAACATCCAGTTTATAAGAAAACTACGATTTCACCTGTCAACCGAGAGAAAAGAAAACGATTTTGTCGATCAAAATTGATGTGGACAGTGAGAAATTATTGGAAAAAAGTTATTTTCAGTGATGAGACGAAAATTGAGATTGGAAATAACAGGAAAGTTTATGTTTGGAGTAAAGTGGATGAAAGATTAAGACCGGAATGTAATGGGTTGTACCAGGGTCGAAATTACAAAACAAAATTCTCTGTCATGTTCTGGGGCTGCATTTCGTATTATGGGGTAGGTACACTAACTCCAGTTGTTGGCAATTTAAATAGTGAAAAGTATATAAACATTTTAGATGACAATTTATTGCCAGTCATTGCCCAACATTTTCCTACAAGCCCCTACATATTCCAGGAGGACAATACCCCATGCCATGTGTCTCGGAGGACAAATCAGTGGAAAATGGAAAATGATATTCCAACTTGAGTGGCCCCCACAAAGCCCAGACTTAAATATAATAGAAAATGTGTGGAAAGTTATAAAAACAAAAGTTCAACGACGAATAGATGACATTCGAAATGCTGAGGACCTAAAAACTGTTGTTGCTGAAATTTGGACCTCACTTCAACTACATTATATAAGAAGCTTATATGACTCCCTTCCAAGGCATTTACGGGTTGTTTTAAGAGCTAGAGGCAATATCACAAAATACTAACAGTTTGTGGTAAGTTTTATTATTTATTTTAGTAAGAAAAATTATAATTTTTCCCTGCTTGGAACACAAACGTTGAAATGACGTCGGCCATTTTGGGAACTCAATTATGTCACATGACTAGAGGCCATCTTGAATGTAAAATTTGTAGAGATGATCTCCCTTTTCAAATGATTCTGTGGTTTCACAGAAGACAACAAACTAAAAAGATAATGCATGACAAAAACGACAACAGCTTATACAAAGTGACGACAATACATAGCTCAATAATTCAGCAACACCATGTCAATGGCCACATATGGGGACACAGATTTATGTAGGAAGGGGGCACAGATTCATAAAAGAAGGAAATTGGTCAGTTGGCAAACATTTGTATATTTTGTCATAAAATGGCAGTACTCATGATTGGCAGTAAAACTTTGTTCAGACTAGTAAATTTTTCAGTTTTTATTTAGATATACAATGCATATAAAAATAAATTCAAGAATTTGATTTGGACTAGTATATACAAAGGACTGGGGGCTATAAGGGCCAAAATCGGCCCCACCTCAGTCAGATGTCGATAATTTTTTCTCCAAAATATATTCCCAATATGTGCTTTTCAGAAATAAATACAAATAGTTAATATGTGCACCTATTTCCTCACAGTGGACCAATAAAGTTAGGTAATGAATAGCAACGAACGTCATTTTTTCAGAATACAGAACTTACGACGTATCAATTTATTCTAATGCATATCTTAGAAAACACACACAAAAAGAATACAATTCAATAAACAAAGCATGCAATTGACTTAATATGCAATGTGGTATTGATTTCAGGTGAGAAAAAAACATGTTCCAAAGCTGTATCATGAAATTAAAGTGAACGAATAGTAATATCGCAAAGTCACCCATCTTCGACGAACGCCTGTTTTCGGACGCCTGTTTTCGACGATTTGTTTTTCTCATTATTTTGATCGCTTCATTTGTCAGAGGTTATATTATCATGCTGAAATTGCATAAATGATCTCAAGAAATCTGATCTAAAAAGTCATCTTTAAATGTAAGAGCTACGTACCACATCTGTTATTTCACGTTCAAATTGTATTTTTTCGTAATTCATTTTTTCGTCACATTAACAAAGCTTTAATCATTTAAAAAAAGTATCTGATGCAGACCAATTTTGGTTTCATCGTCTGCTATGACATTGATAATGTAAATATTGAAGTCATATCAATTCAGAAACTTATTAACGATCGTCGAAAACTGGTCGAAATATTGGTATTAACCTTAAAGAACTATAGATTTATTTGGACAATAGTTGTCATCTTTCAAATTTTTTAAACACTTTTTTAACCGTACTTAATTATTAACGACAACCAATGCGATGATATATTCCAGTACATTTTTGGGGACAACTACCACTTTAACAATATTTCAGTTATATCGTGGCATCAGTATTATTGGTGGAGGAAACCGGAGTACTCGAGAAAACCACCAACCTGCCGCAAATCACTGACAAACTTTATCACATAATGCTGTATCGACGGTGGAAAATAGTCAAAATAACGCCGGATCATTAGTGAATTCTTTGAAGATAAAACGGCAAATATGTATTTTTAAAACATACATTTGATTTATATGCATAAGACATTGTATACACAACACGAAATCTTGACTCAAATGGATAAACTTCTGCGGTAAACTGATGCAGACGCTTTTTTCTAGGCGAGTATCTTTTACGCGGTCACTAGAAAATACACCAATTGAAATCATGCTTGGTTCGAAATGCAGGACAACGCGAAAGGAAATGTTCCGTTCAATAAATAATTACATGCCTCGTAGACGCATTGTCATTCAAGAACCCAAAGGAATGGGACGCATTCTGAAGTGGCCAATAAACCACAATATTCGATAATAGCTGCAGATTTACTCTAAATGAATTTATCAATATGAAAATCATAAAAACGAGAAAGGACTACAAAGCTAATTGGAAGTTCTCTATCCGAAATAAACATTTCTTCCACTTGCCATTAAACATCTTATTATTTGATCAACAAAGTATCGGGGCCCAGGTGGCTCAATGAGTTAGGTCGCTGGATCTAACAACTCATACAAGCCTATCACCGTATTGGTGATATTGGCATGGGTTCGGGCCCTGCTTTGTAAATTACAAAAAAGGGTGCACTCGACTCGCAGCCGCAAGTGATAAAGTTTACCAGTTGCTTGCCCATCGTCGGTGGTTTTCTCCAGGTACTCCGGCTTCCTCCACCACTAAAACTGGTCGCCATGATATAGCTGAAATATTGTTGAAAGTGGCGTTAAAACACCAAAAATCAAATCAAATCAACAAAGTATCTATATTTATGATCTATGCAGGTATAGTCTATTTGACTTCTATAACTCTCCAGAATAAAAATTCTTAAAGGATTTAAGTATAAGTAATTTGTTAAGTATTTTTACTAAATTTAATATTCCATCGTCTCCAGGAATCGAATATTTCTTTTTTTTTCTTTTGACCAGTTAATCCAGATTTGTGTATTTAGGTTTATGTATTTGAACGTAACAAGGCTTGTTTGTGGTTGTACAGTTCTAATTTCTATTTAAGGTGGTACCATACACTTCAGGTAAAATTTGATCTGCTCTTTTAATTTTTTTTTTTTTTGGTACACGGTGGATATCCATTACAGATTTTTTCCGATCAAATCTGCGTTCCATCATGTCTTTTTGCACAGACAACGGATTCTCACAGCATTTCAGGAGGTAAGTGACACCAGCATCTCCAAAAAACGCAAAAACGTTTAAAATGTTGTTTGAATAGTCAGAAAGAAAGTATTCAACGGAACTTTTGAATGCTTTGAGCGTAACATGACATCAACTTATTTATTATTTGTATCCATGTTTCATTGTTTCTAGCCGATTTAAACTCTCGTTAGGTCTTGAACTTTTGTCAATAAATATTTTCAAGACGAAACTCTACGTCAAGATGAAACATCGTGAACTAAATGTATTTTTAATTGCTAAATATCCTGCTAAGGTGCTTTTAATGCCACAGTAATGATGTACGAGTTCGTTTTGGTGACAAAACAGACGATGTATGTCTATTTGTCATGGCAACAGATTTTAATGATTCAGGATGCGGAATCTTATGGATTTGTTGAAAATGTAACGGACACGATGAAGTTTATGAAGTTCTTTCTTTTGTCTTTTATCATTCATGTGCTATATTTAAATAGTACTAGAGAATACACTCCAACTGTAGATTCTTAAAAATAATCAATGAGACAAGTAATGGTCGTGTTGATTATTTTTAAGAATCTACAAGTTGGAGTGTATTCTCTTACATAATACATTTCTATCTGCAACAAAGTTTTCATTTTATATCTTTACCTTTTTAATGCTCAGAAAGCTAAATAAGCCACAATTAACAAAAAAATAAACAACAAAATTGTATCGGCATATGTGCTTTCGATTCTCGTTGATATTTAGATATTTCAAGGTCTTTCAAGTAAATAGAATCGTTTATATTTAGACTTTTCAAGGTCTTTCAAGTGTCCTAAATGTTCACTTGTGGTCTGTCTGATTTGTTAAGTTGCGGTCGGTTCGTTGGTTGTTTTTTTATTTATAGAATACTTGTAAGTTCTGAACATAAATTATGTCAGAACTTGTATCGTGTCTAGATTATATTGATCAATTGCTTTTTTTAAGCAAATTGTTGATATAATATTTTTTTTAAAGTTTACTATAAAGAGTTATATATATTAATTATATAATTTATTAATGTATGTGGTCAACTTAGCCGAGTGGTAAGATGGACGTTTTGAAAGTCAAAGTAGACGTTAAAAAGCCCAGCAGTGGTTCGAGACACGAAAGTCCCAAAATAAGTAAAACATGATTTTAAGCTGAAATAGTAAAAGGCTAAAGTTCATACATTTAAGAACAAAAGAATAACTGTAGATTCTTAAAAATAATCCACTGTTCGAACAATAGTGTGACGTCAGAGATATGTATTATGCGGGTTAGAAACTAGTACGTCGTATTTAATTCTAAACCGTTTACGGATTTTCTCCCTTGTCTTCCGTAAAATAAGTGTTTCAATTCAAATTATCATAGTTTCAAAAGTGACCTGAAGTCTTACCCTTAACTGGTCATGCATACATACAAATTCAATTTTAGGTTGTATTATTTATCTACTTCCCTCCAGAAATGTTTATATAATTAGAACTTATTTCTAACCCGCTTTGTAACTGTTTTGAAATATACAGAAGGTTTGCGAAATAAAATGTTTCATTAGGGTTAGCCAATTTTTTTCATATCTAAATTAAAGTTAAAATTCAACGTAAATACGGATTCCAGAATGGCATCTTGTAAGAAATAATTCACAGAATGGTAAATGTTTTGGAATTAAATAAGGGACTCGGGTGGCTCAATGAGCTAGGTAGTTGGATTACCTAGCAACTCATACAAGCCTATCACCAATACGGCATGGGCTCGCGCCCAGCTTTGTAAATTACAAAAAGAGTGCACTCGACTCGCAGCCGCAAGTGATAAAGTTTACCAGTTGCTTGCACAGGGTCGGCGGTTATCTCCGGGTACTCCGGCTTCCTCCACCACCAAAACTGGTTGCCATGATATAGCTGAAATATTGTTGAAAGTGGCGTTAAAACACCAAAAATCAAAAAAATCAACGGAATTAAATAATTTTACCACGGGTAGTCACTGCATGCCAAATAATTTACCACCAGCATAAAATAATTACCCGTGGTAATATTCCCATAATTTTTCACTTCCGTTAATTACTTCTTAAATCGGCATGTGGCATCTACTATTTTACAATTGTGTTGAACTATTTTATTTCAGATGGAATCAAATTGATTGGCCTATCTAGGGGTAGAAATGATCCCCGAGTCTGCGCAGGAGGAGGATCAACATGCATCTAAACCTGTTGACAATGTACCCTGTGAACGTGTCTCGAGTGATACATGTATCAGATGTGGGGATTTTGACAAAGTATTCTCAACGAAGTCCAATCTAAATAGGCACAGAAAAGTCCATATGGGTAACATGATTCCTTGTACTCTATGTAATAAAACTTTCTTTTGTCAGTACGACTTGCAAAGGCACAGAGATTCTGCCCACTACAATCATAAATTTGAGTGTGGTTTTGCATCTTGCTCCAAAGCTTTCAAGTCTAAGCTTGGGTTGAAAAATCACAAACTAGATCACATTGGAAACTATAAGCATTCGCAATGTGGGAAAGGCTTTAATTATAGAACAACGTTTGACATACATATGAACAAACATGAGGGCAGAAAACCATATAAATGTGAGAAGTGCGACAAATCATTCACGGCTAAAACCAATATGACCAGGCATATGGAGCTGTGTGGAATCTCTGAAAAGGCTAACCAGCCTTTTTCTTGTGACCAATGTGGGAAGAATTTCAAATGTAAGAGATACTTGAGCAA
The DNA here is from genome assembly GCA_002080005.1 of Gigantidas platifrons. Classification (NCBI taxonomy): domain Eukaryota; kingdom Metazoa; phylum Mollusca; class Bivalvia; order Mytilida; family Modiolidae; genus Gigantidas; species Gigantidas platifrons. Next base: position 101,445 of record MJUT01011545.1, read on the forward strand.
GCACCTGAAAAGTCATGCCCATGAAGAAAAGTATCAATGTTCAACATGTGGATCAATGTACAAGTATTGTGCCTCTTTATATAAACATAAAAGGCATGTGGGACATGAATAGACATAAGGTTGGGTTTTTTGTTTTGTAGATCCTAGACATAAGTTTACGGAGGAGCTATTATAGATCCTAGACATAAGTTTACGGAGGAGCTATTTATAGATCCTAGACATAAGTTTACGGAGGAGCTATTATAGATCTGAGACATAAGTTTACGGAGGAGCTATTTATAGATCCTAGACATAAGTTTACGGAGGAGCTATTTATAGATCCTAGGTAAAAATTGAACTAGGCTTCATTTTATTTTTATGATTAATTGATCTCACGAGGTAAAAACACATCGTTTATTCTGCATAATAAAGTTCTGTGAGCCTACGGGAGAGCGTTTAATGAAATTATTTTTATTATTCAGTTATCATAGAATGTTAGAAAAACATCATTTATTTGTTAATGTTTTTTGTTTGTTTGTTAATGTTATCTTTATCAATAAAATTAATTTCAGTCTGTTAAGTCAATTCCTAGTCTTGTAGTTGGTAGCATTTTAGATTCGTCGCATCTATGGTGTTGTCTTACAGGAAGACAACTCCTTGTCATGCTCATAGGTTTGGAAATGTCCAAACTCTTGAAGTTTCTTTGTTTTCATCTGCATTTGTCTTCCATATCAAAAGAATGATTCCAGAAAAAATAATTGATTTTTGTTATACTCGATGTATTCAGAGTTGGTATTACAGCTCTTCAACGTCGTATATGACGTCTGGAGAGCGTCACTGATGATTTGATTTGATTTTTGGTGTTTAGTGCCACTTTCAGCAATATTTCAGCTATATCATGGCTGGTTTGTCTTACGTTTTTGGGGTTTTCTACAAAGAAAAAAAACCGAAAGTATAAGTATGCAATACGGTCACTTTATATTAGCCAAAAATCAGTTAAGAATTAAGTTGATATTGATAATATGGATTGCTTAATGATTTCCCCGCTAGGATTACATATAAAAATACTTGAACAACTGCATAGTGGCAGAATCTGAACTGCTTCATTCACGATTTGCATCATATCTGGAATAAAACGTATTTAATCTGAAAATATTCATTGCCAAAAAAATCTGAAAGATTCCTATTCCATGAAATTGGACAATTCTACCCGTTCTGAAAGAGTCCGTTGCATTTCCGAAACCACTTATTGGAACATTTCTTCATACTGTCATATTTTTAAGCTATAAAATTATGTGTATTGTTTCCAATATGTATTCTGCTTCATATGAACGTATAACTTCTTCAACATTCATTCTACATTGTGTATTATTTTGGAAAAAGAAATCACGTTGTTTGTATTTCGAGCCTGACTAGCAGCATTGTCTCTCTCAGAAATGTAACTTCCATTGTAACCAAAAGGACAAACCTGATTGATTTGTTCGGTTACAATATTGTAGTGTTCCATCAAATAATAAAATTAAACAAACTATACCTCAGATGGTCCCCTTTTGTCGAATGTTCGTCACTCCCTTGGAGTGACACGTCCATTTCTGCGACAAAACTCCATTGCGTGTGCGAAAAGCAATAAGGAACGCCGATTTGATCGGAAAAAATCTGTAATGGATATCCACCGTGTGGTAGTGTGTTTGAATATATCCACTGTAATAAATATCAAAATTTTAACAAATTCTAACCAACAGACTCGGAGCTATAAATTCACTAGCCACATAGCAGCTTTTCTCTCGGTGGTTTTGATCACCGAGATGCATGAAATCTGCATACAAACATCATATGATCAAATTGTTCAACTGATTTTAAAGAGTTATCTCCCTGTAGTGTATGGTACCCCCTTAATTGATATATTTAGAAAAAGAACAAATTCAGTTCCGTTTTTTTCCACATCATTCCTTTTATGAGCGGGATGATAAACTAATCCCATGTCTAATCGAAATAAAATTCTTGAATAATTGCTTAATGATATGTCAGATTGTGCCCAAAAACATCTATTCCTTTAGGATCAAACTATTTTACTTCATTTTAGTGGTAGCAGCGATGGGTATTAAAACTATCTCTGGCTTATGAAAAAAAATTTTTTGAATGAAGTTGTGCTTTTTTTAATTTTTATCTTACGTGCCGACATACCATCGTTTTTTACGGCAAAGATAAAAAATATCATGCTTCTCAATTCTCGAAACGTCATCTAAGCGCTTGTAATATTTGAACATTTTCCGTCGTTTTTTATTAAAAGAAATTGAATACCTCCGCAGTCGTACACCAAAAATACTTTAACAGTATTTGTGCTTTAATTATTTTAAATATTGGTTACTGTAATGCAGAGCGCTACAAATGTCCCCCAAACGAACAATACACAAGACATGATATGATCTGAAGGATCATAATATGGCTCCCAAACCATGGACATCAATTCCCAACATCAAAATCTACTTGGAAACCAAATTTCACTCAAATCAGAGGATTTTTGTATTTTGGTGGCCATTTTGGATTCAAAATGGACGCCATAGCAAACCAACAATGAATATCAATTCGCAACATCATAATCTACTTTGAAACCAAATTTCGCCCAAATCGGAGGATTTTTGTATTCGGTGGCCATTTTGTGCCTTGGTTACCATGGCAATGGCTGCCATTTTGAATTTTTTTCAACCCCCAAAAGCTGCTACACACTACGGTGGATATTCCTACAAAGTTTCATCAAGTTTGATGAAAGGAATCCAAATTTTTTTTAAATTCCCCCTTTTTTGTTTCCATGGCAACTGCAGCAAAGTTTGTCCAACCGATTCCGACTTTATTGGCTTATCTCATTCCACTAGATGTGGATGTTGTTCCTATCAAGTTTCATCAATTTCTGTTTGGCGTGTAACCTGCTATGATCATTTTTGTGTTTTTCAATTTTTTAGCATTTTGGCCACTTCCATGGCAACTGTGGCCATTTTGAAAATTCTGAAAGTAGTCTGCACATCTAATCATAGTGCTTAACATTCCTGTGAAGTTTCATTGATTTCCGTTCAGTAGTCGTCGAGAAATGTGTCGGACAAACATTTGGCGGAAGGAAGAAAGAGGAAGAAGAATAATAAGAATAAATATTGATTACTGTAACGCAGAGCGTTACAAATGTCCCCCAAACAAACAATACACAAGATATGATATGATCTGAAGGATCAAAATATGGCTCCCAAACCATGGACATCAATTCCCAACATCAAAATCTACTTGGAAACCAAATTTCACCCAAATCAGAGGATTTTTGTATTTGGCGGTCAATTTGTACCTTGATTACCATGGCAACGGCCGCCATTTTGAATTTTTTCCCCCCCCCTAAAGCTGCCACACACTACGGTGGATATTCCTACAAAGTTTCATGAGGTTTGATGAAAGGAATCCAAAAATTTTTTTAATCCCCCCTTTTTTGTTTCCATGGCAACTGCGGCAACGTTTTTCCAACCGATTCCGATTTTTTTGGCTTATCTCGTTCCACTAGATGTGGATGTTGTTCCTATCAAGTTTCATCAATTTCTGTTTGGCGAGTAACCTACTATGATAATTTTTGTGTTTTTCAATTTTTTAGCATTTTGGCCATTTCCATGGCAACGGCAGCCATTTTGAAAAAATCAACCCTTAAAAGCACAACTTCACATGGCATATGATATTCCTATAAGGTTTCATCAAGTTTGATCAAGGCATCTCCGAGAAAAACATGCAACTGCCAATAAATGTTGAAATTTACAGCTATTACAGAGGTAATGATATGGGCACATTGTGGTTTATTTGGAAGTGTGGGCCTGGGGTAGATATGAAAAAATCTAATGATGTTTTACATCAGATTGAAAAGGAAATCCCAGTTTATCATACACGTGCCATGAAACGTGAATTTAAAGACAAATTTAGTCTGGTAATAAATAATCGTACTATCCTGAACTCTGTGTATGCTTATCTTACTGGTGATCATTCTGCACAGCCTTCTGAAATCAGTAAAGCTGTACAAGCTAGGCTTGAGCTTATTCTCCAGTCTGGTGGTAATACTGAACTAGTTTATGACATGAGGTCATTTAATGAGGGATGTCCTGAAAAATATGAGGCTTTCTGGGATGCTATCAAAGCTTTCATTAACAAGTATGAACTTGAAGCAGTAGATGATCGACGTCATGGCAGAATTGCTCATATGGGGATGGCAATGTCGGTTTCTGATCTTATCACTCAAGTCAAAAAACACCTCCCACATGATGTAAAAGTTCCCTCTGCTGAATGAGTGAGACTACAGTTTTGGCCTAAAAATTATTTTTATGGAAATGCTGTTCAATATACAGGGAAGTTTGATTTGAAATTCAAAGTTCAGTCTCGTCAGCTATGTGGTAGTCATGTTGATAGTCATTATTGTGCTGCTCTGTTCAGGTATGTGAAAAGTTTCGCTGTCAAATATAAAGATTATATTGTATGGATGACAAAAATCAAATTTGTATTGGTGAAACTGGTACCCCACTTGCTGCTGTCAACAGAGGAAAAAAAGTTATGGTTAGCAAAAATGTTCAGTTTTCAGCAAGTGATCATGACATGAATGTCAAAGCTAAACTTATACCCTCTGTTCTTATGATCAATGATATACCTGGAAGTGTTGAAGATTCATTCTATAGGGCCACTGTATCTGTTGGTTTAAAAGATAGTATTTTTGAACCTTCAACACTAATGAGACATGCTGCTGAAATGCGTCAGGCACTTTCTCGAACAGGGAACCTGGATAAATTAATTCGTATGTTTTACTCTGATGGAGGACCCGACCACAGGGTCACATACCCATCTGTTCAGCTATCCCTGATTGCAATGTATGCTTTAGATGATTTGGATGTGTTGTTGGCAGCAAGAACTGCCCCTATGATGTCTTGGTCTAACCCCTGTGAAAAAATAATGTGCATTTTAAATTTAGGACTCCAATTGCTTACACTTGAAAGGAGTGCCTTGTCTCCTGAATTTGAGAAAAAAATGCAGTCATTGTCCACAATGAAGGCAATCAGAGAGTATGCTGAAAGCAATGAAGCTTTTAAAAACAGTTTTATGTCTAGTCTAAGCACTGTAAAAAAAAGTAGGTGTCAGATGTCTTCCAGAGGTTGACTTTGAAAGGGACACCCTTTAATATTTCACAGCCTGCTTCAGATTTATTAATTGCAGAGTTAAAGTCTTCATTACAAAAAATTGATTCCTCAATTGCTGATCCGGTGTCAATGACATCAAAAGATGTACGCAATAAACCTGTGCTCAAAAAGTTCATGTCTCACTGTTGCTCTGTGCGAAAGTACTTTTTCATGATAAAAAAGTGTGGACAAGTGCCATGTCCAGAGGGAATATGTACACCTTCCAGACTTCCTGAGGAAATTTTGGACTCCATTTATACCTTACCAGGTAATAAATTACACATTTTGTAAATATTGGTATTTACAGGTTTGAGTGATAAAGATTTGTAAAATATTAATACCAAAAAAAAACTGCAAAACTTTTATTGTTTAATATACAATATCAATGAAGTGATTTTGTCCAACAATCTGACATGTGACAAACAAACAAAAAAGAGATAACAGAAATTAATTTCAATACTCTTACTTCAGAAGATTATTTTTAAACATTGCATTGAACAAAGAACAGATATGGGGTAAATGTACATGAGACATGCAAGGAAATCATAAAGCAAAGGAACAGTGTTTTATTGCATCTTGAATGTCTTGATGAACAAACTGAATTGTTTTAGTCAAATATTTGAAGACTGACTGGTACATATGTATCATATTTATCAGGCTTTATATAAAATATAATGAAATATTTTGCAGATCCAGTCCCATCTAAGGAAAAGGCACGACATTTTCAAACATTTGAAAAGGCATATGGCAGTGCAACATCTGAGAAGCATTGTCCTAGTTTGCAAGGAGCAGTTAATCAAGGAACAGATATCTCATATAGAGTTTCTGCAGAGACAGTTAGGGCTGTTGTATTGTGTACAGACTGTGAGAAACCTAGGTAAAATATTGATATTACAAGTAGTCAAATCTGTTTTAAGAGACCACTTAAGGGAGAACAAAAAAAGTGGTGCATTTAACGGATGGTCTTTTAATACAGGTTCAGTTTGTATGAAATACTGGGCCCGGGTGGCTCAATGAGTTAGGTCGTTGGATCTAACAAATCATACAAGCCTATCACCAATACGGCGTGGGTTCGCACCCAGCTTTGCAAATTACAAAAAAGGGTGCACTCGACTCGCAGCCGCAAGTGATAAAGTCTACCAGTTGCTTGCCCAGGGTCGGTGGTTCTCTCCGGGTACTCCGGTTTCCTCCACAACTAAATCTGGTCGCCATGATATAGCTGAAATATTGTTGAAAGTGGCATTAAACACCAAAATTCAATTCAATTCAATTCAGATGGATCTAAAAATAATGGTCTTATAAGACAGGTTGTTGCTTAATACAAACTTGACAAATGGTCTCTAGCAGTTTTGACTATGTGTGTATTTCATGTACATGTTATATATTTGAGACTAAAATCAGCCTGTAAAAATTCAGTCATTGCAATGGTTACTTCTCTCAGTTTTATACTTGTTAGCAATGCATGCTTTATATCTTTATTTAATTATACCCTCGCTCCACCGGAAGGGGGTATACTGTTTTATCTCTGTCTGTCCTTCCGTCTGTCTGTCCTTGGTTGGTTTTCATACACATTGAACATATATGTGGAGGTATCACAAGTGAGCATTAGCTCACAGTTCATCTTGTTACAATCTTAGATAAAAATACATCACAACGACAAACACCAGGTGTAGTATTAAAGGGCGATATTATAATTGATATTCAGTATTGAAAACTTTTGACTTCTCTTGTTTGTATTACTTTTTACTATCAATCAATATATGTTTTCATTTTATATTTCAGACTAGTGTATTCTCAGAAAAAACCATCCCAGGAACAAATGGTGGAGTTAAATGTGTTGAATGAACAAACTCTTTTCACGTGTGGAAGCAATTTAATTCCAGATTATCATGATCTTTCGGAGGTATTTGCTGTTCAGACAAACATTGGTTGTGGTACAGATGTCTCTTACCACTACTTTTCTTGTGCTCTGAAGCTTGTGCCAGTATGCTACAAATGTGGATCAAAAGATGAACTTGTATTTATCCCACAGGAAGAAAAACAGTTGTATCAGTCGATTCACACAGTATGTGCTACTTGCAAGGCGGGAGGTGCCATATTCCGAATGAGAAATAAAGTGAAAACTGCTAAAAAAACATCTGCAAAAAAACGCCCATATTCTCAGGATTGAATTCAAATATTATGTTATAATATTAAAACACAGCAGTATTACAGTATAATTTTTTTTCATTTGAAGGTATTAACCTCGAGTGCAGTGAAAATGTACAGTGATTATATTTGAAATGTGCAGTGATATTTTGTTTATATATATGAGATAAAGCAATGTACAGTGCAGCAGCAGTACTGGTAGTACAGTTTCTAAAATAGTTAAAGATGGAGATCATCCAAATACACTAGTTAAACTTTATAACTTTGCACAGCAAGGTGATGTAACCTTTTCCTTTTTTTTATATACATATGTATGTCAGTAGTGCAGTCATATTGAACATTAATATTTTGGTATTTGATCAAGTTAACTATCCTATGGTCAATATGCTTTGACAAGCATCATTTCCTTGAAACTGAATACTAGTATACATTTGTACATTTGGAACCAGAATAAAAGTTATGAAACATGTTTTGAGTTTTAAAGGTGAAGATTTCTACGAAAAGTATATGGATATGTTGCACTGCAGCTGATCAAGTTTAATATTGGTCAAGGTTACCCTGCATTTATATTTACTTGGTACAAAAATGTATTGGTCTGGGTCAATCTACATTTACTCAGTTTATGTCTAGGTCAACTTACATTCACATGGCATTGGTCTGGATCAACCTT
>MJUT01011560.1:9249-19569 GCA_002080005.1 Gigantidas platifrons
CAATCACAAGATGACAACATTCTTCTCTTCCTGTATTTTTCATTTAGATAATGCAGCATATCTGAAACTTAAATGTACATTTCTGGCAGCAACTTTTTCGTGTTTTCGCAATCTTTAAATAGTACAAAATACTAAGTAATTATTAGGTAGTTATAATTATAAATGTGCTTTTTTACTTCAGATTATGTAATGCTGATCAAACAAGCCCTAGTGGAGAGACGTCAAGGGGAATGTACCTCCTATTCTGCTGCACAAGAAAACTTAGTCATAGTTAATAACCATCTTCCAGCCAACATCACAACAATGTTCACACCGTTCAGGAAAGACGACCTAATCCAGAGACACCGATCAAGATTCAACAGACAATAAATCAGCATTTACTCAGTGGCATCACAGAAAATTTAACAGACATTTTATGTTCCTGCTTACCTGACTTGAAATGTTGAAACAATTTGCAGTATTGAAAGTTTAAAAATATGTGTAAATTAAACTTTTTATTATTGGAAAAAAATATAACAATAACAACAATGAATTGTCAAATTAAAGACTTCTTAGTCTATTACAAAACTTTTTAATATTTCTATTTCAATTTAATGTCCAATTCATACAACTGCATATTTGAAACCACAATATTCTTCTGATGGAAATGTCTCTCTGATTTTTCTGACCACACAAGCTGGTAAAATTTTCCTGTTATATCTACCCAGTTTGTGCCATATCCACTGAACAAATCTTCGATATGCCATAAATCTGTATCTCCTGCAAAAAAAGAAGCAATTTAGAAAATCGATTTACTCTACAATATCGTAACCATGATCGTGGCGGAATGCATGATACAAAGCGTCTGTATGGGCTTATCGTATTTATCCTAATATAAGCCCCTGTCCTAATAGATGCCCCCTCAACTTTTTGGCAGAAAAATAAATTGAAATCAGTAATTTTCTTTTAACCCCAAAAGAGGTAAAACAAGTTTATTGTCTTTTAAATTGGTGGTTGAAATTTATCTTTCCATTTTGTTGTGCGTTGTTTAGTTTTCATGTTAAACTTATGGGTTATATGCCCAAAAATTGAATGCAGACACTGATTTTGAGACACGAAAACGATTGGTCATACCAAAATATTAACTTTAGGTATAACTTAACTAACCTCGAGTACCGATCTCGGACTTTGCAAATCAAGAGTCTATTATAACCCCACTTTTCTCAGGAAAATGATATTATGGGCTTATATTAGGATAAATATGGTATTCAGTTACAATAATTGAAATAAGCCAGTTTAAATTATAAAGCAATCTGGTACATGTATTTTCGGATTGTTTTATTGTATTTGTATATATTCTTATTAACTCTGTGTATAATTCAAATGTATATTTATGTTATTTGTTTCTATATTATAATTTACTTGCACAGTAAACTGTTGCATAATAAATGATGTCAGTCTGCAAGATTTTTATTTCAATAGTTATTACTCAGAAAAGATGGTGACTTATGGAAAATACAAGTTTGTTTATCGCTGAGGTATTCTTGGTTGTTTCTGAGCATGTCTGTCAAAACCTTCATGAATCCAAATCAAATTCAACGACTCCTACTTCATATATATACATATACACCATTTTGTAGTGCATATACCACAGTACTAGATGTGTCGTGTTGCTGTTTTGTAGGAAAACAAAATTATGGTAATGATTCAAGTGGATACCTACTCATTAATTGCCTCGTTGTCATCAAAAGGAGCAACATTTTCCATGTACTCGTACATGCTGACGTATAGCACATGTCTGTTAAGGCAGTTGGCTATGAAAATATCGTGTTCTGTGTTACACTGTAAATCATCTGGCTGCATGTGGAAGCTGACTGCAGATAAACCAGCACAACAAATACATTCTTCAGCTGTTGTCATTGGTTCACAGTGACCACACTCGCACCTAAAAATATTTAAAAATCATATTTAGTACATAATAAGTAAATAAAATAAAATGAATACATTTTATATTTGCCAGTTCACTACTTATGGTTGAATTATAGGGTTTAATGCCAATTTTCATCACCAAGGTACAATCTTGTGCTGATGGCGGTCATCTTTGTGTTTGACATTGAAGTATATTGTACCACAAGAAAGCTAATGACCACAAACTCCATGACCCACAGCAGGGTTTGAAATTCGTACAAAATGTGAACCAGCCCTGAACATAGATTTTACATTTAATCGCTATATAGCCAAGCAAATATTTGTCAAAATTAGCCAGTCATGCCCAAAAGTTACCTGTCTCGGGGAGGCAGGGAGGTTGGTATTTTAAACTATGTCCACAGGTAGGCCGAATTTTTGTCGGCTACCTATACCACTTGCTCACAAAAGTAAAGTAAAGTAAATTTTATTTAAAGTAGGTAAATATATATACAAATCAACATGACAAACATGAGCTCTGAGGAGCTCTTTGACCGTCACAAAATCCTCTCAGTTTTAATGAAAAAATTTGGTAAAAGTAGCTGTGTGGTTGAATTTAATCTTTGATTACCATGCCTTTTTAATTTGATTGGAATTGCAAATTGTACTTCAGAAAAAAATAACATTTTTTATTTTTTTTAAATAAAGCTCAATAATATGTACAAGAGATTGCAATATTTTAATGTAAAAAGGTTACCCCCCTTTTACACCCATCCAAATGAGATGAACATGAGGAGGACTCTAACAGTCTAAGAGAAAGAAATGCTATTGTAATGGGAAAAAAATACCATTTAATGTCATATAAAGCGTAAGTGGCAAACAGAAAACCTTTTTATTATAGATAGATTAAAAGACACAAACGTATTTTGAGCCGGAAATGTGTGCAAAATTGAACAGAATAATTTTCAAAACCGGGTTCTCAACAAGGCTCCTCTTTTCATGTCTGGACTCGACAAAACAATTTTTTTCGCGATCTAATGTTTTTGAAAGGTAAATTGAAAAAAAACCAATGTATTATAAAACAGTCCATGTTTGGGTCCAAGTAAATACAAAAACACAAAACACCTACCAGTCAGTGTTTACTAACCGATCTACAGTCTGCGAGATGTCGTCGATATCAGAACTTTCAGATGTTGAATTTTGCTCTTCTTCGTGATTTTCTTCGTTCATCAAAGGTTCAAACTGATACGGTTGGATGTCTAATGTAGTTGAAACATCGGGTCTATCACTGTCACTGCTGTCCATTGTAATAATATTGTGATTTTTCAAACACTCAATCGTAAACAAAACTGAATCGTCCTTGAGCCATGAAAAGAACTTATGACGTCATCAAGTCACGTGACCTTCAAGCTAATTAAAATTCAATGCCAACTCACGCGGTGATTTTCAAAGACCTAACCCAAGCTAATTTGTAGTTATTTGTCGGAAATTTCTTTGGGAAAGTGTTTTTATAGTAGTTTTAAATAATATATAATCGATTTTTGAGTTTTTAAAATCGTGTCATGTCTCCTTTAATAGAAATACTCTGCAAAAAGTCAAATAAATCGTTTGCAAATACTAGTATTAATTTTAATGTTAATTTTATTTAAAAGAATAACAAACAATTAAATGTATCCTAAATATGAATTTAGTAAGTGATGAAAATATCACTCTGCTACATCCCCCCTCTGTTGAAAAATGACTTCCATGTCATCAGAATGGTTCCCCCTCTTCTGAAATCTGACGTCCTCGACAGTGCAAATCTAGGCGGTTCCCTTCATTATTTCCATGATGGTTCTGGCTAATTCCATCTCTAGTCCCTTGAATTTTCCGTCCTTAGCTTCCTGCTTTAACCAATTCACCTTCATCATCCATTCTGGTAGAGTGGTAGCCTGTTTGGATGTGACATAGTCCGAGAGGTACTGAGGTGGTCGTCTGTTCCTCTGTGATCTAGTCACTGGTGAATCTGGTTGTTGTTGCGGTGGTGTTGGTAGAACACGACGTTGTCTTTGTCGTGGTGGTGGTGTTGGTAACAATCTTGGAGTTGTGGGTACATCTGCCGTTTCCTCAAGTGATGTGTCTGTCAGTGCGCTGTCATCTGGTACATCAGAAGTGTGTTCTTCTGTGTCCTGACCAACCGCTTCTACAGTTATACCATCATCACTGACAGGGGTTGGTTCATCAGTATCATTCATGTCTGCTGAGGGTAGAGCGTCCTCTACAAAACTAGTGCCCTGTCCCCTATCAACTTCAACATGACCGTTATCAGTGAAATTGATAGTTCTTGCCTGATCACTATCCACATGATGTGCATCACTGTTGGTGTTGTTCTGTGGCTCTTCATCAGGTCTATAAATCACATAATACTCCTGCTCCGACTCCTCATCCAATTCTAACTCAACTGTGTCCTCGTTGTTGTCGGGCTTCGTCGGTTTCTTCCTTGGCATTCTAAGTCGTTGCCGTTTGGGTGCAGGATTTATCTCATTCGGTTTCTCCGAATTCTCATCTTCCGGCAGGAATCCGATTGGCAGAAGGAGGTTTCTGTGCAATGTTCTCTTCCGTCCTTCTCCATTTTCTCGCTGAACCACATACACTGGGATGTCTCTGTTAGGTTGGCTAACAATCCTGTATGGTTCCTCTTCCCACTTGTCTGCGATCTTATATTCCCCGTCGAAGGCAACTATCTTGACTAGTACTCTGTCGCCGGGTTGCAGAATGGCTCCTCGTACTTTCTTGTCGTATCCAGATTTCTGTCGTTCTTGCGCTGTTCTAACTGATCTGGATGCAATTTCATAGAATGTTAAGGTGTGGTTCTCGACTTATCCATTCCGGTGATGTGACATAGCTCTTTGATGATCTTCGATTCTTGGTCGGAATGGATTCTTTTTGGCAAACCATAATGTACGACGAAGTTATTGAAGAAGGCTTCTGCAGTGGTCTTTGCAGTCTGGTTTCTTGTTGGGATAGCTATTGCATACCGTGTAAAATGGTCGGTTATGACAAGGATGTTCTCATATCCGCCTTTGGATCTCTCAAGTGATAGATAATCCATGCATACCAATTCTAGTTGTTGAGATGACTCGATGTTAATAAGTGCTGCTCTCTCGTTGGTTGGTTTCTTTCTACGTATGCATCTGTTGCAGTTGGTAATCCACGTTTCGACATCTCTGGTCATACCATACCATACAAATCGATCTTTGACGAGTGATAGTGTCTTGTCGCGACCCTGATGTCCCATATCATCATGAAGTGAAGTCATGACCGTAACAATACAGGTCTCTGGAAGGACAAGTTGTCTAACTAATTCGCCGTTGGTGTTGATCACTCTATATAGTATGTCATCAATCAGTTTGAACTTCTCGAAGTTGTTGATGAACCATGTGTTGAATGGATTTCTTTCAAGTTGTTCTTTCGTTGGCTTTCGATGTTCCTCTATCCAATATACCCATTCTTTCATAGTATTGTCTCTTTTCTGTTCAGCATTAACATCTATCAGGTGTCTGTTTGCCAAAGGTGGTTCATCAGCTGAAGTGACAGACAACGACAAACACTGTACATAGGGTTGAACATGCTGTAAGTTGCAGATAGCTTTTACGGAATCTGTGCTGATATTGGAAACGTTGTTTTCTCCAAGTAGTCCTGGTAATCTGGAGAGGCCATCAGCGTCAGCGTTGCTACTTCCTGGTCTGTACATGATACTGAAGTTGTATGATGCAAGGGCGGCAATCCAACGATGACTAGTGGCATCTAGTTTGGCTGATGTAAGCACATATGTCAACGGGTTGTTGTCAGTTAGTACAGTGAATGTGTTCCCGTAGAGATAGTCATGGTACTTTTCAGTGACAGCCCATTTCAAAGCAAGAAATTCTAGTTTGTGTACTGGGTAGTTCCTCTCTGATTTACTAAGTCCTCTGCTGGCATATGCTATCACTCGCGTCTGGTTATCTTGTTCTTGATACAGTACAGCTCCAAGTCCGAGCATGGATGCATCAGTATGGAGTTCAAATGGTTTGTTGTACTGTGGAAATCCAAGTATAGGTGGCTTCTGTATTTGTCTCTTTAGTTGTTAGAATGCGTTTTCCTGTTGTTGACCCCAGATCCATGATGTTGTAGTGGGCGACTTGGCTTTGCATCTCGTTTTCTTCTTTGGTACTGGCATCAAGTCTGTCAGTGGCCTAGCTATCTTCGAGAAGCCCTTAACACACTTTCTGTAGTAACCGATGAATCCAAGAAATTGTCGAACTTCTTCTGGTGTATTAGGACGTGGCCAATTACTGACTTTTTCGATTTTAGCTGGATCAGGTTCAATGCCATCTTTCGAGACTATGTGGCCGATGTACTTCACTTTCTCCTGGAAGAACGTGCATTTCTTTGGTGAGAGTTTCAAGCCGCTTTCACGTAGTCGCTGTAAAACTCTTTGTAGTCTATCAAGGTGTTCTTCGTAGGTTTTGGAGAAGATAATCAGATCGTCTAGGTAAATGAAGCAGATGTCTAGGTGTAAGTCTCCAAGTACCTCTTCCATGAGTCTCTGGTATGTCGCAGGGCTATTCACTAGGCCAAAGGGTAGGCGGTTGAATTCGTAGAATCCTAGAGGTCCTACTGTAAAGGCTGTCCTCTGCTTGTGTGATTCTTCTACTTCTAGAATCCTAGAGGTCCTACTGTAAAGGCTGTCCTCTGCTTGTGCGATTCTTCTACTTCTACTTGATGATAACCGGATTTCATATCTAATACTGTATAATAATGGTTTCCACCAAGTGCATCAAGTATTTCTTCACTCCCTGGTAAGGCGTAGGAATCTTTGATGGTATTTGTGTTCAGCTGCCGATAGTCAATACACATTCTCAACTTGCCATCTTTTTCGGCATAAAACGACATTCGACGACCAAGGTGAGTGGGAACGACGGATTATTCCTGCTGCAAGTAGCTGTCGTAAGTGGTCCCTAACTTCGTAGAACATCGCTGGTGGAATACGTCGATGTCGTTGCTTGAATGGTGTGTTCTCAACCAAGTCAATGTGATGACGAACTGCTGTTGTGTGTCCTATATCCGTGTCTGATGTGCTGAACACATCTCTGAACTGTTGAAGTAATCTTTTCCCTTCTTCCAGTTGTTCGTTACTGAGGTCAGTTGGTAATGTGACATTGTGCAGAACATCAGAGCTAGTATCTTCAGGTAAGTCAATGCCAGCTACCGAAACTGGCTGAAGTTCACACAAGATGACATTTGGTGAAACGGTGATGGTTCTGGTACTGACGTTGCTTATGTGGACTGGAACTAGTTGATTGCTTCGATACTGGTATGACACAAGGGATGGTGCAATGTCTAAGTCATCAGGGATCGCTGCTTTGTCCGTAGGTTGCATCATACAACAAACAGGTTGGTATGGCAATTCCTGAGCCGTGTATCCTTGTAACGTGACATCCCTGTTTGGTGGTATCCGTATGCTCTTCTTCTCTGCACACTTAATGACGGCCAGTTTATATGATCTCTTGTGCAGTTCTTTCTCCCTTAGTAGTAGGCAACGGAATGTCAGGTACCATGGCGTAAATAACTCTGCTTCCTGTAGGAATCTGACTCCGAAGCGTTGCTTTACATCATCCATTGCTACCTTTAGTACGTTGGTGCCAATCAGCAAAGGTACGCTGCTGTTGTACGTGCTGTCTGGTACAACTAAGAGTAGACAATGTTGAGGTCTATCTGATATTGAAGTTCCTGGTAGATCTAAGTCGACTGTGATGTAACCTAGGTATGGTATTTCTTCTCCGTCAGCACATTCGATGTGTAGTATACGGTTGAGTGTCTGGATAGGTTGGTTAGCGAGGTACTGCAGATAGAAAGATTCGCTTACAGTGCTAACTGTAGAACCAGTATCTAAGAGGGCTGAAGCAGTAATTCCATTGACCTTTATGGTTACTTCGTTGGGACTTCCCAAAAGTCCAGTAGTTTCTCTAGTTGACTGCTGTTGGTAGGCGTATGTTCTATCTTCAGCGTTCATCTGCTGAAAGTTGTAGGCCTGTCTGGAGTGATCCATCCTAACTCGACATCCAATAGCTATGTGTCCTGGTTCACCACAACGAAAACAGTTGATAGGTTCATAGTCGTGATGATTGCGAGTCGGAGCAGGTGGATAAGTATGAGTCGGAGCAGGTGGATGAGTATACGAGTAATCAGGATCAGCTGATTCATTGTCATCCCAGTAAGGTCGTTTTTTACGTTTTCTGTGTCGGCGTCGACGAAGTTTCCTCTGCGAACCATATTGTTCAGGTAAGTGATCATCCATAGGATCCATTTGATACGAAATAGACAAGTAACCTAAAATTAATTCAAAACATGCCTAGTAAAAAATTTTTTTTTTTACTAACCTTTTTGAAGTGTCGATGATGGCTAACTGAAACAAAAATAAACCTAAAAGAGAAATAAATTTTCTACAACAGAAATAAAGTTCTGAAATTCTGAAACGTCTATCTGGAATAAACAACTAAATTAGTTATCAAGAAAATCACTGTCTGTTTAATAACTTTTTATTTTTTTAAATCAATATCAGTTAAACAAAGTTTCTGAGTGCAGAAGCACTACAGATGTAACTACTACACCTGAAAGTAAGGTATGCTAAACAAACATGCACATGCACATATATAAGCTAAACAGTTGTGCAACAAGTAATTGATTACACAATTCAATTGAAATAAACAATGTACAAATATGTAAAGTACAATCAGGTAAATCACAATATTAAAGTATCAAGTTTCAACGCTAGGTTTTATGGCATAAAACCTTTTTCCAAAAGTGAAGCAATGCTTCCTGAGTAAAGTTACTCAAAATTCAAGAAAAAAATGTTGAAAAAAAAATTTGTCAAAATTCCCCTTCAGTTTCAAGTTTTAAAATTCTACTGACTAAAAACAAACTGCTGGTCACAGGTCACAAACAAATACAAACTCTGTTGTATCAGTAAACGTCTAATATACCTGATAATAAACAACGAATTACAGTCAGTCACAACAGAAGAATGTAATACTACAGCCTGTCAATAAATCAATCAGAACTGAAGTAAGTCACAATCAACAGGTGATACCTTGCAGTCACAATCACAAATACAACTATGTCAAGTACTAATCAATGATCAACTACACGTCTGATATGTCACATATGTCAAGTCTTATTAAGTCTAACAGATTAATTGCAAATAAGAAATATTAGTCTGTTAGTATTGACGTGAAAACAAAATACTCTTATACCAAAAAATCTACATTCACACTAAATCATAGCTTACAAAAATATATATACATTCAGTTCTACAACTATATAAGTTCAATACCACCACTATATAACTACCAATAAAAAAATTCACAAAAAAATCAAAATTGAAATAAAATTGATCAAAAATCAATCATCAAGTTACAATATTATACTACACAGGTCTAACTAGCTTTCAACTATAGAAAGTATGTTTCAATTTTACTATACTGAATACTCTGTCATATACAAATGACAATACTATATCAACACTCAATTGGTTATTAACTACAAATAAAGTAATTCAATGCAAAGTCAACGTATAACCAATGTAGGCAAATAATATACATGTAAAATTTAAAAATAATTCAAAATAACAAGTATAAAATCAAATAAGCATTATGTCTGTGTATGTGTATCACAACATAATGTAAGGTACTATATACTATAACTGTATACAAACTACAACAAAAATGTAAGTGTATGTGTTTAAAGGTTAAGTAAATTTAAAGACGAAAATGTCTAAGTATAAAAGTGTATGTGCACAATTAGTACCAATGCACCAAATTTAAGTGTAAATGTAAACTGAAATGTTTAAGTGTAGGGGTGCACCAATATAACAACAGGTGTATCAATCAACGATGATTGAAACCAATGAATGTGTGTCACTATACCTAGTGAATGTACAAAAATGGAAAACAAATCAAGTGTTTTCAAACGTCAATAATAATCAGAAAAGAAATGCGTGGCATAATTTTGGAAATTGCTCTTTAAATTAGAGGAATGTCTCTGGAGCAGAATCAAAGGGTGGTCAGTTAAAATTAATGAACTGAACAGATGAAAGGAGAAGGGAGGGTCCCATTACTACTGTCGTGCTGATTAGATGTGTGAAGAGAACTAATAGGGTTATTTACTGAAATATTATCCATCTCAACAACTCAACCAAACAGTGATTTTTTTTTTAAATAATAAAGTCACCAAATATTAAGTAAACCATATAAATAGAAAAAAGAAATTCTACACCATATGATTCATATGGTGTAGAATTTCTTATTTAAATTTAAGTTATTTGTGAAAGAATAAGGAACACTTTTATAAAGGGTAGTTCTTGGAAGAATTACAATGAACCCTTTATTAGCTAAACACAAATCCGGATATAATTAT
>MJUT01011560.1:20825-76624 GCA_002080005.1 Gigantidas platifrons
AAGTTTCTATTTCATTTTCAAGAAATCAACACCGGTACGTCCGTAACATGGTAAGATAGGGGACATCGTACGAATATCTTAGTTACACTTAAGATGACGTTAAGATTATTCTAAGTGTACATTAAGTACGCTTCTTGTTACTGACTTAAGATAATCTTTGCTCTCACTTACGACAGTACATAAGCAGGCTTTAAGAGAGCTTTAAGAAGACTTTCTAGTTACCGGCCCCAGACTAGTTAAGCAAAAGTAAACAGTGAAAACATTAAAACATTCTATGATATATAGTGCTTTGTTGGAATATATTGTCATCAAAGTGTGGTGTTGATCAACTTAGCCTTAGTTTTATAGTATGATGATAACAATGATGAAATAAAATTCTGTATTTAAATTCCACATAATTTGTGAAGTAAAAATGATAAATTTTGGCAAAATAATATGGGGAACCCCTTTGAACCCTCTTCTACTTCGGATTTGTCAACGTGTGATGAGAGTTTTATTTATATATATAACCATAAATTTGGAGAGATGAAATTTTGGCTAAATAATTATATAACAATGTCGTTCCTAGTTCACAGAGAGTGCAATAATTTTCAATTATGAAAGAAAATTCTCCATTACTGTGAACTGCTATATTGACGAAATTGTCATTTTCATTGATTGTTTTATTTACTCGTGTAGTAATTTGCTAAAGGGCATTTAATTGCCAGTAAGAACATCAGTTTGTTATCTTTACACCCATTGGTTAATCAGGATATTGAATTTCGAATTTCGAATTTCAGATATTGAATCTCGAATTTCGAATCTCGAATTTCGAATGATCCTTCTGGGCTTTCGTCGTAGCGAATGTGAAAAAAATGTGAAAAATAAGTTATTTAAGTCTCAAGTATATTAGTACATCTTCCTTGTTTTCAACAATAAACCAGGAAATATTTTTTCCGCTTTATTAGTAAAACATACGCGACAATTGGCAATCATACCGGGTAATTGGTGATATCTTATTGTAACACACACAAGAGATGACGTGAATTAAATGATTTTAAGTAGCATAACCCCACTATTTTATACTGAAGTGTCATTATCAAGCTAGTAGATTGATTCATCATGTATATATATATATATATATATATATATATGTATGTAAGCACATTCAACGTACATCTGTCAATTAAATTGCGATATTCGAGTTTGACATGGTAAAAATCGTGATTTTATTATTGACGGGACCATTTATTGAGTTCGACTGTTCGAGGTATCAGTGTTAGAGCGAAATAGATTTTTTTTACTTAAAATTATATGAAAAATTTAAGGGACTTTCAAATAAGTTCGAGACATCCATGGTATTCGACTCATCCGAGTTCTAGGGACCGAGGTTTGACTTGCATATATGTAAAATGCTAATGTCCATTTTTGCATGGTTTTTTCATACTATATTTAAAGATTTGACTGAACAGTTTTTATTTCCAAAATGCAACAGAATGCACCTTTTTGCGTCCTTCTTAAAAAAATGTTCTGGGGGGGGGGCAAACTCCAGACCCCCTACCGCCATTAGTCTCTCGAGGGTTGGCATGTATGATAACTTACAATTAAGCCGTATTTGTCTTTGATTGTTAATCATGCATGTAATTGTAACTGTCACTTCTTTGTAGGTATGTTTGATGATTAATTGTGTAATAAATATTTATCTAAAAAGATTAAATTTTCATTCTCAATTAAATATTGCACTGTAGTCATATATTTGTCAAATGTTTGGTTGAAAAGCACAATTTGGTATTAGTCTTTCTTCAAATCATCAAAAGATTTCAGAGAAAAATATTGTATCTATTTGGTCGTATATTTGTGAAATGTTTGGTTGAAAAGCACAATTTGGTATTGGTTTTTCTTCAAATCGTCAAAGGATTTCAGAGACAAATATTGTATCTATTTGGTCATAAAATCTGTATAGTCGGATTTAGGTAATTTGGTATTAATTTTGTCTTTCAACAGATAATCAACGGAATAATGATAGTCATAGTCTCGGGTCATATATTGCTTGAGAATGTTGAGGTGTCTTCCGAGTACTCGAGTACTCGCGAGTATCTGTTCCGAGTACTCGAGTATTGAATTCCAGAAAATTTGACATCCCTAATAAATATATAGTCAAATCATCAACCAACGTGCCAGGTATATCGGACCATGAAATAGTTATCACATATTTCGAACCTAACGTACTCCACCAAAAGACACCATCACGAAAATGGTATGTATACAAAAAGGCCAAATGGGGAGAAATCTCAAAGGGCCTAACAAACATCCTTGATGAGATCAAAACAAGGAGCTGAAGTACAACATCTCTGGGATACATTCAAAACACAATTAGAAAGCACCATGAACACCAACATCCCACATACAGAAGTAGAATCTAGAAACAGCATACCATGGATAAGGAAAAAGGAAAGGCAAATCCTAAAAAAGAAACATGATGAATTGAACTTAGTAAGAAGCATATCTATGGAAGTTCCTCTATGCAGATTTGTCTTTTTCTTCTTCCTTCTGTATTGACGTCCAGGTTTGGACCACCAAGTATACAACTTGTACTTATTTTAGAGTTGCACTATATGCACCTTATTTACACCCACAATATCGAATAATTAAAAATTTTGGATAAAAGGTAAAAATAAACCAATATGGTTGTATTCAATATTCTATATACACAGTCACTGGGTCGCTAAAAAGTTCAACCACTAAAATATAAAAACCGGATCCTTATGTGCATGTTCAATATATATATACATCAACTGTTGTATGTGACGGTATCTTTACGGTGACTACTGCCACTCCCTAATTAATCTTGTAATTTAAATACAGGCGGACTAGTGTTACTTCAAAGCATATACTTCTAACCATATTATCATATATTTTTACATGCAAACATATATTCATAAGACTATGCATCTGCTATTCATAATCTTTCATTTTCCAGAATCTGCGCACATACATTTTGTAGCATAATTCCGTTGACTGGAGCATTAACTTCTTTAATTTTGCATCAGAATCAAATAGATATCTAAATGTTGTACAATCCAGAATTAATTTTACTAATGACACCATTGAATTAAATGTTTGTGACCATGCGACAGTTCATTTTGTAAACAAAAACACTGATTCCTACTAAAAAGTTCGGTGAAACTGATTTCATCAAAGTGCTCGAGTTTGTGATTGACAACATATTTGTTATTTTTGATGAACAATTTCAACAGACAGTCGTCATACCTAAGTGTACAAACTGTGCTCCTTTTCTTGTCGACTTGATCCTTTATCCGTATGAGACACACTTCAGAGAGGGGCTTCTCAAGAAAAAACAAAAGCCAATCAGGTTCCTCTGTAACTATATATTTGTTCCACATAGTAAATGTTCCATCTGGAACAAACGGTATTATAATAAAAGTGCTTTAGATAAAATATTATGTGATATTTATTCCATGCCTATAAAAGTTTTTCCTCTACATACAGGTAGTCTTGATTAATTACAGGTAATAATATTATAGACAATTACAGGTAAATCATGTGACATGATGCAGTCGATTGATTTTTGTTAATTTGATGAGTGTTGACAGGATATTTATAAACACATGAACTCAGGTTACACACAGGGTCTATTGTTAAGCCATACACTTTCTATCTCTGAAAATGCATACTATGAATTAATTCATTGTTATTAGAACAATAGCCTGTGTTCACAGGGTGTGACGACAGGGGTTTCTGGAAACCCTTGTCTTCACACCCTATGAGCACGGCCTATTGTGCGTACAACAATGAAGTAATTAATAACCATTCAGCTGAAGATAACACGAAAACTGGATCTTGAAAAACTGAAAAAGAAAACATGAAGATTTTATTAATGAAGCATAGTAAAACATCTTGTTAATGAATTATAGTCTAAAACATCAAAGCAATTGTTAAAAAGGAAAAACTAAATTATAATAAATAATTGAAAAAAAAAACTTGGCGGGGAAAGTACTGTAAAAAGAAAACACATTAAATGTCAGCACTCTTTCAAAAGTTTATCCATTGGTGGATCCAGTAGGGAGGATTTCGGAGAGGGGGGGTCCCCATTTTTCTCGAAAAATTGTGAAAAATTAGACTGTAATCACATTTTTTTTATTCTGAAACCCCTTTTTCAATTGTCTGAATCCAAGTCGGTTTTCCGTGGAAAAAAAAACATTGACATGTTAAATGCGCACTTAAAAACTTAAAAGATTATGGGTCGAAAAATACTTTGTAATATTCAATATATATTCTTACTTACTTTATTTGGCTGTTCTGAGTAATATGTGTGACAATATAGTTTTTTGGTTAATATCCATTTTCTACAAAAAGTTCAGTTCAATATAACACGTCTATCATTCCTAAAGATCATGTTGCAAAAGAATATTGAATAACTAGTATTCAGCATTATCTTTCATTATTAACCAATCAATCTGTTTAATACTTAAATACAACTCAGACCTTCAATCTATCTTTAAAGAAGGGGTATCCAATGGGGAAACCACAAAAATGTATCGTTTTATGAAATTAAATGTTTCTGTATTTATTGTTTTTGTTTTCTATGACACTCTGTAATGAATAGTTCGTGTATTTAAAATAACCTGGGGAGTAAGTTAGTTATACACTTCGATATACGGTATTTCTGGATTAGAAACCCCTCGAGCCTCCGGCCCTCATGATTTCTAATCCAGAAACACCTATACCTCAGTGTATAACTATTACTGAAATTGTCTAATAAAAAATAAATGTGAAATGGATTCAGCAGAATACAATAAGATATTTACATACTTATGCTGCGTTCACACGTATATTTAATTCGAATTGAATTCGCATCCGATGCGAATCGAATACGCTAATCGCGTTCACACGTAACTATTTTTTTAATGCGCATCGAATTCGAATCGGATAATTCGTATTGTCCAATTCGCTTCAGGAATACGTTTTCGTTGATGCGAACATACATTAAAGGTCAGATTTATTATTCATATATGATAAAAAAAAAATTATGCAATTTCATTATGAAAAGCAATATAAACATTTCTAATTTTAAATTGTTTGAAAGAATTTTTCTTAGCTCCAAAGCATAAATGTTCCAATTTTTCACTAAAAAAAAAACAAATGTTCCGGCCTATATTGAATTATAACATTGTTAGGAAAAAGAGCTTTATCACAAAACAATGTTCCTATATGGAATTTTTATTACATAACAAATGTTCTTATATGGAATTTTTATTACATAACACATGTTCCTATATGGAATTTTTATTACATAACACATGTTCTTATATGGAATTTTTATTACATAATAAATATCCCTATATAGAATCATATGTTATAATTATTTAAGTGCCATGGTCTAAAAGTGCTAGTATAATATATGATCCCCCTTACTTTTGCTATGTAACAAAAGTTCCTGTTAGGAACTTTTATTATATAATATTTTATCCAATGTTTAGGAAATTTCCTTATATGTTAACATTCTTTATTTATTCCAGCATAATATTTGTGGCGCAGAAATTTTGCTATGTAACAAAAGTTCCTGTGAGAACTTTCATTATATAATATTTTATCCTACGTCTTGGAAATTTCCTTATGGCTTAGGATGAAATATTATATAATGGAAGGTCTCATTGGAACTTTTGTTACATTACAAAAGTTCTGCGGAACAAATATTATGCCGGAACGTATATCTCATGACACTTCTATATAGATGATGTCTTTTCACTAAATAATTGTAAGTTTGGTTATTTTGTTGATCACATCTATCCCATAGGTCTGTTTCATACCTTGATATACACCTTGATATTGACAGTGAGGGCCGGATAAGAGCGAATGTGCACGACAAAGATCATTTTAATGTTTCCAATGTGAACTTTCAATTTTATATGTAGCAACATTCAAGCAGCACCTGCATATGGAGTTTGTGGTTCCTATCATGATGTCCTTGATAGAGGGTTGCTGCTATCAAAGAAGCTACCAAACCAAGGCTTCCTATATATTGGTTAAGTTGAAGTCAGCACTTCAAAAGTTTTACGATCGCCACTATTACTTTGTTAACCGTTACGGAATATCTGAGTCACAAGTGACTACGAATATGTTCCATTTGTCGTAAACACTTCCCGGTCCTTTCCTCATTCATGACATTTAACCGGCTTGTAACTGGAGCAACATGAATGAACGCCACTAGTGGAACAGGAACTGCCTACCTTTCCACAGCACCTGATGAATTCACACAGGTGGTTTCGTGTTGCTACCTTAATCACAGACAGTCTCGGAGAATATAAACAAACTAAAGAGTTTTTTAAATCGGACTAACGAATGGCATTAAAAATAAAAGAAATGCGAAATTCTACATGTTTCTAACGCTCATACAAAATATATATATATTGTAAAAATAAGCATATTCTATAATACATTTCTGGCACTAATTTATAAGCAGTTTTTTATGTCATGATGTTACCATAACAACGGGTCTTCTACCTCGTTTTCATTTACAAAAACAAGCCGTCCGATTGAAAATCACACAAGAAGTTTTGTAAAATCAATGTTGGAACAATAAACCAGTTGATATCTACATCCTTCTGTAATCAATTCTGACATAGTGGTATATGACTGTGTTTGTATGTTTATATTGAATTTTTATCCAATATAGGAATCGGTCACCAATAACTGCACAAAATATGAACGGGTATGATTTTCGTATAGAGGAAAATTTCTAATGCATGTTAATTAACGATTGGAAAGCCAAATAATCTACGTAGAAGGACTGAAAGCCAACTTCAACTAGTCTTAATCATCAACCATGACACCCTTTGTTGACTCGTGGTTCATTACAAGTCTCTGCTTAGTATTCTCGAAACTGTCCAGTAAGATTACGAAGGTCAGGCCACAGCCGATGCTTCATCATATATATATATATATAAATATATATATTACGCTGTGTTACTAAAATTCGATTTTTATACGGTTTTGCAAAACGTATTTACTTGTGGCCTTTCGGCCATTTTTGTTTGTTTACATGGCAACCATCATGATCTTATCACCTGTCGAGACAAAGATGGCTCATCAAAATATAGATCTGGTGCTTGTTAGATAACACTACACTTTGAATGTTACTACTTTTGCAGATTTTAAGATAACTTATCGTGTCTCAAATGGTAAATGTTTAAATATGACAAATTGTCAGGAGGATTAAAATGCCGATATTTATATTGTATCTCTTGCTTGTATTATTACGCTAGTTTTCATTCATGAAAATATTCCGACAAGTAACATAAATTAAGGACATGCCCAACATTCAATTTTACGATAAATCTAGTTGTGTATGTTCCGTTTGCATTTTTATTTGACATTGTATAATAATGCTTGATTTGTTGTAACGCTTTGAGTATCAATTATTGTGTAAATAAAATATTTATGTCGTTTCCTTGTAATGGGATTCCCCTTATAAGCTCATTAATTATTTCCCGCCATATACGACCGAAGTACGACAGTAAACGAAATAGTTCACAGTGATCGTGCGAAAATTTATGGAATCGGTTCTAATTAGTTTAATTTTGAGAACAGAATCAGCATAACAGAAATAATGAAAAACGTGGCATTGACGTAGGACGCTCTTTAAGCCTTTACAAAGATGCGAACAGTTACTGGCGTAGTAATTTAATCTATTATTTTCGCGTGGGTTTGTTGACAAACATTAATCAAAGGTAGAACACCATATGAAAAGTGCATGATGAAATATAAGTAAGATCTAGCATAATTAAGGGGAGATAATTGGACTTATTGATGTTTTTGTTGTTGTTCTGTGTTGGTGACCTCAAAAGCAAATCACCTCTTAGGGAACGACCATTTAACTTGAAAGGGGGGTGGGGTTATGGATAAAAAAATATTCTGATTTTGGTGGAGAAAAAAAAGATAATCTGATTCAGAGTTTTTGTCATATAACCTAATGAAATTATCTGGAAAAAATTTCGCGCTTTGCGCGACAAAAAAATAAAAGGATATTTTAGCTCTCGTCTTGTCAAAAAAAAAATTCTGAACGAAAAAATAAAACCATAACCCCACCCTGCACGTTAAATGGTCGGTCCCCTATATGGTTTGTTTGATTCAATGAAACTTTAACCAAAGCTAGTACACCATATGAAAATGTACATGAAGAAAAATAATTACGGACCTGCATAATCAAGGGGGAGATAATTGGACTTGAGGATACTTTCATGTTGACCTATGTAGATGACAATGTAAGAAAATCTACTCCTCTGTGGTTTGTAAGATGTCAATGAAACTTTAACCAAAGGAAGTAAATCCAATCAACCTGTGCATAATTATGGTATTGCATGAAGGAGGGACTTTGCTGCATTATGTTGTCAAATTGGGCCACAGAAGTATTCTTTTGTGGCATGGCCACAGTACTAGTATTACATTGGGCTTCATTTCCACAGGGACTCGGTTAGTGGACATATTTTTTTAATGATTTTTTAAAATTATTTTACGTGTTTTTCCTATTTACTGTCTGTTTTTAAAAAATTATTAAAACTACTTAGGTGTGTCTCCAAACCTTCCCAAAACGCTCATTCTCTTCCTAAATGATTCATCTACCAGAAACATGTATCGATTTTCCAGTGCACTGCACCCTTACACAGACATCGTTTCGTTCAGGTGGAAAAATTCAAATTTCCCGGCGAAAGCAACGCGACTGACCTGCCTGTCGTTTTTCTATATTATCGACGAAATGGGAAGTAACTCCTGTCTTTCGAAAACTTCTAGGTCGTTACTCTGAACATAACGGTAACTTCCCATGCACATCGAAAGCCGATTTCCCGTACTAACTTAACAAAGAAATATGGATCCTAACCAAGGCGAAAAAACTAATTTCTAATGGACATAACCTTGTTTTAACAGGTCAGGGGTACAGGAAAAACATATACAATTCAGTCGTTTTACAAACAACTAAGAATTTCAGGAAAAAGCGTGCAACTTACTTTTTACACAGGGATTGCATGCAGACAGTATCATTCGTCTGTGCCTGTGGGTGCTATAGCGTTGCACAGATTTTGTGGTTTAGAGGACGGGCGCCACAGTAATGCTGACTTGTTAAATTTAATAACTTGTGATGGCAGATTCATTAATACAAAGCAGATAATAATTGAGACAGAAGTAGAAATCTACTTATTATTGATGAAGTGGCTATGGTATCAAAGAAAATTTTGAACAAGCAGAATACATTTGTAGAAAAATAAAGAATCCAACTTTTATTTTGGGGGGATCCAAGTAATACTTAGTGGTGACTTCTTCCAGCTTCCATCAATACGGGATGAACTTTATGGTGATTTTGGGCATTATTGCTTTGAAAGCACTTTCGATGTGTTTGGAAAGTTACCGTTATGTTCAGCGTAACGACTTGGAAGTTTCCGAAAGACAGGAGTTACTTCCCATTTCGTCGAGAATGAGCGTTCTGGTAAGGTTTGGAGACACACTTAAGTATTTTTAATAATTTTTTATTTGAGGAAGGGTAGGAATTTCAAAATGGCGACTTAGATCCCTTTAGATTTTTTTAGTATATGGATGTAGATAGTATATTGCACATTGACTGTAAACATTAAAATCTAGGTGCTAAGGATAATGATTTAATAAAAACTGACAGTAAATAGGAAAAACACGTAAAATAATTTAAAAAAAAATCATTAAAAAAATTTGTCCACTAACCGAGTCCCTGTGTTCCTTTCAACATCAGGAGTCAAAATCTATTTAAGTAAGACATAAGTTTCCTTGTAAAAAAGAAGACCAATTACACATTAAAGCATCTTTTCAAGTTCTAGTCACATATGACATTGACCAATTAAATTGTAGCTACTTTGATTTGGAAAGCATTAAATAATAAAGTCAGAAGAGGTCATAAAAACAGAAAATAGAATGGAGCTGCATGCAGTGACATATAGGAGCAGTTTTAATTTGATTGGTCAATAGTAAACACATAAGCACTTGGACATGTTGGATACAGCCATAATAAGATGTCAAATACTGTGATGTCATACTTACCAGAGTTATGGCTTATACCAAGTTAATGACATTTAGTGGTTCATCTTGTCAGTAAGATCTCTGTCACCTGGCTCTTAACCCATTCCACATTTGAGTGAACATTTTATTGAGAAGTTTGAGATATTTGCTATGATGGTTTATTTAGTATAGTACATGCCAGTCATAATATAACATATAACCTTGACCTCATTGACATAGTTAAGTTGACACCCTGAATACACAGACTGGTTACCAATTATTGGTCAAATGATTCATCACGAAGTATGTCGGACATGTTATGTTCCTCATATATACTTAACACTGCCAAATAAAAAGCTCAAGCATGTCTGAGATGCACAAAGAGCTACACTATCACTTCTCTGCAGCATTAAAGTTGGTGATGTATGTTAGTATGGAATGTCTGCTTATTTGGAAATCATCCATTCTTGGAATCACAGCTAATATAAAGTTTCAAAGCAAAACCGTATATCAGCGCTTTCGCGCTTTGATTATGGTTGTTAAAGTTATGCTACAGTGCGCATTAGGATAGACAAGACCTTTGTCGACCCTTCTCCAGTCCGAGTCTGGTGACTTGATGAAAGCCCACCAAGGGGTTCGAGTTCTTGGTTTGCTTTTTCACGGCATATAGGGCAGATTCTGATGCCAAGTTTTATAATCTGTACGAACGTTTCCATCTCAAATGAAAATTTGGTACCAGCCCATGTAAATAATGTAAATCCGAAATACCGGTAGTTAAAATGACATGAAAACAGAATAAATGAATGACTTGCCATATCCAAATGATCTTCCATAAGAGGTTGACAGATGGGTGGCAAAATGTATTGTCAACACACAGATCAAATTTATTATGCTAACGCTGACTTGTACCCACATGTTTATGTGATTTTAAAGCTACTTTTAACATTCCCAGTCGATTGTTGTGCATGACGTGAGATGTCTTTCTCGGCTTTTCGGCGTCACATGACTTGATGTAGAGCAACATTAATTGAAGATCGCCTGAGTTGATTGGCGATGCTTCATGTCCACCATAATGATACTGTTGGGAAGATAAATCCAGAAGACTAAGTACTATCATTTGAAATTATTCATTAAAATACTAGTTTAGAAATTAATCAGTTGTATTATGTTTAATTTACCATAGAAGCTACATGTACGACGGCGTGACCACTATTGACGATAGTGTATAAAGTGTCGCAATAGAGATTGATAAACACAAATGCGCTATTTTGGGCCGTTAAGTCACAATTTCCCACTGTCCCCGCTGTTTCAAGTCCGTAGTTATATAATTACGGTCCTGTTACTGGATATTTTTTTTCACTGCCCAATTTATGCAGCTTAGCGACGGTAAGAAACGTTATCATAGTATATAGCGCGGACTTCACAAAAGACACCATAAAACCATAAATGCACAAATAATAAATAAATAAATGAAAATCTTTATTTAGAGAGAGTAACTTATTTGGATTAGACCAGTTTTCAATAAGGCTCTCTGAAAACAATACATAAGTACACGGACATGAGATATCAGCAAAGTATATATAACACAATAACATATTCACATATTTTAAATGATATAACGCAAACAATTAAAAAAAATCAGTTTATCAAAAATTTAATAATTTGTAAGAGTTTTTGAATTCAAATACGCACGCTTCTTTCTGCAGTTTTAAGACAACCTAGACTTTATGACATAGAAGGATAAACACAATACACGTACATTGTCGGAAATTATAAAATTAATTTGCACTCGCTGCTAAACAGGTAAGAAAATCTTGCACAAAGCTCACTTGTTTACTTGTTTATAAAT
The DNA here is from genome assembly GCA_002080005.1 of Gigantidas platifrons. Classification (NCBI taxonomy): domain Eukaryota; kingdom Metazoa; phylum Mollusca; class Bivalvia; order Mytilida; family Modiolidae; genus Gigantidas; species Gigantidas platifrons. The sequence goes on from MJUT01011560.1 coordinate 32,695, forward strand.
AAAGCCCGTACAAATAGGTTTAAGTGTATGGTATCTACACGTGGGTATCTAATGCCACTTTCAACGATATTTCAATTATATCGTGGCGGTCAGCTTTATTGGTGAAGAAATCCTGAGAACCCGGAGAAAATCAACGAGCTGTCACAAATCACCTATAAACCTGAGCGAGATTCTCGGACAAGTAAATTTTATATTAAATGCACATGTGTTGTCTATATAATAAATGTCTCTTATTGGGTCTCTCCATCTTATACATTGAATGAATGTTTAAATGTCCTATATACACGTTCGATGTTATATATGAAAATGTATGAATAAGGAAGTGATATATAACAAGGAAGTATTATAATAATTTTACAATGTTGCTGTTATCTTTACTGCATTTGGTATTTTTGACAATCTTTGGTAAGTGTTTATTAACGGGAATTACAATAATGGTTACTGCCAGTAAATAGTGTTTCTGACAATTCATTTGGCTCTGTTGTGAAACGAGTAAGTTGGAATCATTTTTATCTTATAATATTGGTTATATTATAACTTTGTTTTATATTTACTAAATTAATATATGATAAGATGATATTTGTTGTTTTAACGCCACTTTCAACAATATTTCAGCTATATCATGGCGACCAGTTTTAGTGGTGGAGGAAGCCGGAGTACCCAGAGAGAACCATCAATCATGGGCAAGCAACTGGTAAACTTTATCACTTGCGATTGCGAGTGCATCCTGTTTTTTAATTTACAAAGCAGGGCGCGAACCCACGCCGTATTGGTGATAGGCTTGTCTGAGTTGTTAGATCCAAAGACCTAACTCATATGATCATGCGTGAGATGGAAGTGTTTGAGTAAACGAGCTCTCCGTTCACGGGAAAATGTAATGGATAACATAAAATCTACACACTATGAAGTCTCATAAACATTTTAGAATAGTATTCGACTAAATCCATCGGTTTATTTATGACTTTTCAACTCCGAATTGTGAAATACTGAAGTATACCGGTAACACCTTGTTAGAAATCCAACATGGCTGCGCCCATAAACAATAACATAGACACTCAAATCTCAAGTTCCCAGCCAAATTTGTCATGTAAAACACCCCTGACAAATAAACGATCTCAACCTGATTGCCCCGATAATCTACCAGCTACACAAAAACAATCAACTCGCCAAATAAGACGTCGCAACTCTATTAGTGACTTATCTGACATTGTTCCAAAAAGAGGTCAATGGTCTAAAAAGAGTATAACTGACAAAGTGTTAGAAACATTAACAAGCAGCGATGTCCTTGACAAAATTATTCCTATTCTATCTGCCAAAATAAGTGAAACCATAACCAGTGTTATTAATAGTGCAGTTGAATCTAACATTCAAAAATGTGTTGAGAAAAATATAAGACCACTCGCTGCTACTATTACCAAGCAACAACAGACTATAGATCAGCAGCAACAAACATACAAGAACAAAATGAAAAGATTTCTGTACTAGAACGTAATGTCAAAGATCAAGCCTTGGCTCTAGAGGAACATGGCCATAATGCTGATGCTCTATATAAAAAATGTCAGAGTTGGAAATAAGAATAGAGAGCCAAGAGCAATACTCCAGGCGAACCAGCTTGAAGTTTCATTATGGCAGTGTCCCTGTAGATATCAATGGTCGTATAACCCTCCCAGTTGACACAGATGATCTTGTCCTCAAAATTTCCAATGACAAACTAGGGCTCAATATTATGAAAAATGACATTGGTAGATCCCACGTGATTGGCAAAGTGAGAGATGGAAAATCTCAGGTCATTGTTAGGTTTTTGTCATATAGAACTAGAAATGAGGTGTTCAATAACAAAAATGTTCTAAAGAATGACCCTGATAAAGTGTTTATCACAGACAACTTGACAAAATTTAGAACAGAACTTGTCAAGAAACTATCAGAGCTCAAATACAATGGTCAAATTTACACTTACTGGACAGCCGATGGACGCATTTACGTCAAGGTATCAACAAATAGTAGAAAGCAAGTCATCAAAAACCATGATGATATACTTTACATCACCAGAAACCACTTGAACCAATCAGATGGTATGGTCCATTCCTTTAATAGTGTAGCAAATGAAAATCCACCTAGACCCTAATATTTCCAAATGAGTATCTACTAGTAACTATGAACAAACTTATCTCTTCATTATTTTGCTCTCTTATTGTTTGTTTTTGTATTTATATACTTCATATGCACTTTCTGTTTCAAAGCTTAATTTTGCTTGGATATATAAATATGATGTGTGTTTGTTTTATTTATGTTTGGTCATTTTATTTATTATATTCTCTTATTGGTATATCATTTTGAGTAAAATACCAGTGGATCAACTATATAATATACTATAATGTTCTATTCAGCTTTTCTAACCCCCTCAGTGAGCCTCTAAAAGTGAATGGATAATTGATAAACAAACCGATACACCCTATCAACTTACCTGTAAAGGTAAACATTCTGTACTAAACATGGGGAATCTCTCAAAATGTTAAATGTCCAAACTACCCAAGGGGAAACTTTGGTTTTGCTGTTTTTTTTCTCTATTTTTTATTGACACAAAGCTTGTCTTCTTGTAAAATTCGATAACTTTTATTGACTGTATTAACATACGTTTTTCTCTTCTTTTTTCCCCATTTTTTTCATATAGTGAATACATTTGTGTTTTTTATATTGTAAAAAAAAATATACACCATTCTTGCTTGTTTTGTTTTGATTTGTTTCCCCCCACTGATTCAAAGCTTACCTTTCTCTCAGTAATATTGATTATTTTTTCATATTATATATTACATGCTTGTTGCTTGTATTATTTCTATGTTGTATGTAAGTTTTTTATTATTATTTTTTAGTATGACAAAATTACAAGCATGTGTCTACAGTAATTTTGATCTTTTCCTATGTGTCAATATTTAGTGTAAATATCATTTGATTTGTTTGTAGAATGTTGGTGAATCTGTTATATCTTTAAATATATGCATGCATATTTGAGTGTCAAAACCATACTAATGAATGTATTGTATGTGTATATGGTACAAACAAAACATTTATCTAACTGTTTAGTAAATTCACATATTCACTAATTAATAGTTTCTTCCAGTCGATTACAATATCGTCCGTTATACATCTTACTGACATTTGTTTTCTTTTTTCCAACCAAAATCTCGAATAAATTCTGCATTATAAATCAAAGTAATTTTGAGTAAGTATCTAATCCCCACCCATTTTCATCTTCTTATAAATATAATATAGCGCACAACAATTATATACAGCAAATTTCATACCGGTATACAAAGTGTTTTGTTTTTCTTCCTTCAATGAAACCATTTATTTTGATGGTACATAAGCAATTAGTATAGGTAATTCTTAAAATATATTCGAGTTAATGATTTAAATCATTTTCCCGTTACAAATGTTGTCATATCCTCCTCAGTTTTTCTATATGATCTCGCCTTTATTTGTATATATCTGTTTATTTCTGTACTTTATTTCAGCTTTATGTAAATTTGAATTTTGTGTAGATTATGGTGTGTGTTGCTTTTTCAGACACAAGAATTATCTTGGCTGTCCATACAAATCTGATTTTGTTTTTAAACCCAATGGGTAATTCTCTTGAAGGGTATAGGGCAGCTATAGGTTTATTTCAATATAGGAGGAAAAGGTCAGACTCCTTCGATTTTCGTGCTGATTTATATAATGAAATGTTACTTACTAATTTAAGATGTTGCTGCCTGTTCATAGCTTCAGTATTTCTTCAGAGTTTAAATCCAAATGTCAACATTGTCTTCATATTATCAGTGCTACATTTTATTCTCATTATTGGAAATGTTGAATCTAATCCTGGTCCAATAACAGTTGACGTATCGAGTGCACCTTTATTTCATAATGTTTCAGAAAATACTGTCTCCGTATGTAATCTAAATATCCGTAGTATACGAAATAAGATTGAATTCCTCCAAAACTGTGTGGATGAGTTTGATATTGTTACTATAACCGAGTCTCATCTCGATTGTAATATTGATACTTCTGATATTGAGCTCGAATCCTTCTCAAAACATCCAATGCGAAAAGCTCGTTCAAAAGCAGTAAGGGGTCCAAAGATGATGTCACCGTCGAACAACGAAATGAATTTCAAAATGATATAGATGAAACTTTATGGGTACAAATCCGTGCCAAGGGTCACACTTTTTTACTCTGTAACACTTATCGTCCGGAATGGACAGATAGCGACTACTGGGCACGATTAAATCATGCGATTGGGATGGCAAGCCAGTTAAATGAAAACATAGTTATTTTGGGTGACCTCAATTCCGATTTATTAATAGAACATAATAATAAATTACTTTATACTATGCAAGTTTTTAATTTTAAAAATATTATAAATAAACCTACACGTGTGCCCAATCATAGTAGCACTTTATTGGATCCAATAATAATTAGTGATACCAATGTCTTTACTCTGATGTATTAAAACTACCCTCTAATATAAGTGATCATGATGCATCTGTGGCATTCATTAAGTGTCCCCGAGGAAATCCCATTGTTTTAAGAGAAAAATTGGCTCTATGACAAAATGGATGTTAATAAATTTCGTAACAAAATAGAGGGTACAGACTGGCACGAACTCCTTGGAAATGATACAAATGTGGATGATATGTGTGTAATATTTACGAAATTTTTTCTTAAAATTGCCAAGGATTGCATTCCAACTAAGATTATTACAGTACGTAATAATGACAAACCATGGTTTAATCATACACTACGGAAAGAGATTCGTACCCGAGGCCGAATTAGAAGAAAAGTTTTGAAATTTAATAGAGATGTTGACATTCAAATGTATAAGAAACAACGAAATAAGGTGAACAATTTAAATAAAATTGCAAAAGAAAATTTTGAAAACAATTTGGACAATATACTCCTAGAAAACTCATCAAATCCTAAAACATATTGGAAAATAATGAAAATGTTAATTAAATCAAACAAAGGTTCTTATAATCCCGCCACTCCAAAATATAGTTAATGACCAAAATTTAGGTGATACTGTTTATGAAGACAAAGATAAATGCGAACTTCTGAATAAATATTTTAGTTTGATATCTAAACTAGAGGAAGAAAATGTTACTTTACCTGATTTTGAATAAAAACCAAATAGTATTATAACGGATATAAATGTAGAAATAAATGAAATAGTTGATGTGATAAGAATACTGGACCCGAATAAAGCATCTGGTCCAGATATGATTAGTCACAAAATGCTGAAAATATGTCCTGAAAAAATAGGAATCCCACTTCAAATTATTTTTAATAAATCTCTGCAACAATGTACATATCCTTCTGATTGGAAATTAGCCAATGTGACAGCTATTTTCAAAAAGGGTATTTGTTCATTACCTTAAAACTACCGTCATATATCACTTATCAGTTGTGTAGGTAAATTAATGAAGAGAGTTGTATATAAACATGTTTATAACCATCTGCAAATGAATAAACTGATCTATGAATATCAGTCAGGGTTTTCACCAAAACATTCAACAGTTCATCAGCTCTTAGAAATGTATAACTCTATTCTGAATGTTTTAGAAAATAAGGAAATTATTTGTTTTGTATTTTGTGACTTTTCTAAAGCTTTTGACAAAGCTTGGCATAGAGGTTTACTACACAAGATGAACTCATATGGTATAAAGGGGAATTTACTCAACTGGTTCAAAAGCTATTTGCTAGACCGTAAGCAAAGGGTTGTCATAAAAAAATCAAAATCATCACTAAGCAATGTTTCAGCTGGAGTTCCACAGGGTCTATGCTGGCTCCCCTTTTGTTAATTATTTATATAACTGATATTGCTGATGCAATTTATTCATTAAGTAGACTATTTGCAGATGATATCTCGCTTACCTGTTCAAGTTCTGATGAATTGCACTAACAGAATGTTATTAATCATGACCTACAAGAGCTTGATACATGGTCCAAAAAATGGTTAATGTCTTTTAATCCAGATAAAACAGAATCAATGCTGTTTTCTAATATTAATATTACAAATACTCCGACATTTTCCTTCAGTGGTAATGACATAATTTTAACTCAGTCCCATAAACATTTGGGAGTTACATTTAGTGATGATGGTAAATGGAACTCCCATGTCGAAGGCATTGCTAAAAGTGTATCAAAACAGTTAAGTGTATTGAGAAAATGAAAGTATAAATTAAATCGAAAAAATCTAGAAAAATTGTATCTAGTGTATATCAGACCTATTTTTGAATATGCAAGTGAATTGTGGGACAACTGTGGCTCTTGCAACTCTGACAAGTTAGAAAAACTACAGTTGAAAGCTGCAATGATCGTGACAGGATTGCCAATTTTTACTAGGACTGTAATTTTATATATAGAAACGGGATGGGAAATTCTCTCTGTTAGAAGAACGAGGCGAAAACTACAGATGTTTTATAATATGCATTACGGGAACGCACCTGACTACTTACGTAACCTGATTCCACCCACTATTCAGAGTACGACCGTATATCCCCTTAAAAACGGAAATGATATCATCATTCAATTTTGTAGACAATCTCTCACTAACAATTTTTCATACCGTCTACAATAAGGTTATGGAACAATCTGGACATTACAACAAGGAATTTAGATACTACATCAAAATGTAAAAGGGAGCTTAAGAGAGTAAGCGTTTCCTCCATCGAGCCCCCTCCAAAATACTTTTTTCACGGTCCTCGTAAGCTTAATATAATTCTGATTCAGTTGAGATGCGCAGCATCATTTCTTAATTATGACCTGTATAAAAGTAATATCATATTGAATCCTACATGTAGATGCGGTGCTATTCGCGAGGACACTGAACATTTTTTTCTCGATTGTCCACTATACGAAACAGTTAGAGTAATACTAATTGATAATCTAAATCAAATTGTGGATGTAGAAGAAATTGATATCGAACTCTTGACTCTCGGTAAATCTGATTTATCGTTGGAAGATAACGACATTGTCTTTAAAAATGTATTCGACTTTATTCGAAGGTCTGACAGATTCTTAATTGTTTAGTTTAGCTAGTTTCTGAGGAGCACACACACCATTCGTAACCATTATTGGTATCTACCTTTTTCATGTTTCTTTTGTTTTCTATACTAAAATTTCGTTTAATAATTGTAATTTATTCCTTTGTTCTGTGCATGCTCATATAAAATATCTGGTTAAAATTGTAAATCGGAGAAGACTTCATAAGTTTGTGTAACTTGTGTCTTATCCATTTTGTTTGTTTGCACAAATAAAATATGTTTAAAACTAAAACTCATTGAGCCACCCGGGCCCCTTATTAATCTTTGTTTTTTTTTTTTTTTATATTTGAAACAACTTTATATGGAAAAACAAATATTAGTTCATAGGTGTATATTTTATCTTTAAATCAATCTAGTCCTTAAACCTTAATCAAGTATATGAATTATGATATCCTTTAGAATACATACAATAAAAACAGCAATAAACAACAATACAATTATTGTATTTTGCTAAATAGAAAAGTTACTTGACTTTGAATCCAATTTATTTCCGGAGTACTTGTTTCTTTTCTGAACAAGTAGTTGTATTTTTATCTAAATCTCTGTATTGTCTTTGTAATACTCAATCTTATCATGCCATAGTATTCCACAAGATAATATTGTATTCACCTACCTGTTTAAATGTTTCAAGATTCAAATTGACCTAAAGTATACTGTTTGACAATATGGATATATGGACACATTATCAAAATAATTACGCCAACAACTGATATATATATAATGACCTTGATATTTAACACATTTATTTGGTGTATAGGTAACGTCTATTGTACCAGTGATGTATCAAATCCTACTCCAGTATATGTAGTACAAGGTGAAGAAGCTGTTCTTCAATGTGGATTTGACAGTAGCAGTCTGGGTTGGTATGTGTATAATGATGGTAGTTGGGATGTTATAGCATCTGGTGGTGATGTTACAGATAGTTCTAAATATTCAACATCTACGGATCCATCAACAGGACTGTACTACAGATTACATATACTTAATGTTGGAGTTTCTGATGAAAAGAAATATAGATGTGAGAGAAGTTTTAATGGAATGATTCAAATCTTCCATTTAGAATTAAATCTCTTAGGTATGTGCATATTTTTGTCTTATTATATACCTTTATTGTGTAGGTAGTATCTATGTACCAGTGATGCATCAAATCCTACTCCAGTGTATGTAGTACAAGGTGAAGAAGATGTTTTACAGTGTGGATTTGAAAATAACAAATTGGCTTGGGATGTGTATGATGTGAATAATGCTAATCCTACAAGAATTGCAAGTGTTTCTCTTACAATAAATGATTCTAAGTATTCAACATCTAAGAATCCATTAACAGGACTGTATTACAGATTACATATACTGAATGTTGAATTGGTGTGTCTGATTTAAAGAAATATAGATGTATTGGACTTGAAGTTACTAACTACTTTTATTTAGAGTTGATTCTTTTAGGTAGATGTAATTATATATTTATCATCTTTATGGTTGGGACATATTTATTTGTTGGTAGTTCTAGAATTTCTCTTGAAGTTGTATATTCTGCCCTAAGTTAAAGGTCTCTGATTACTTTTTGCACATTGTGAGCTTCTGCCACTGATGCTCTAGTAAATATTAGCCACTTATTTGTAATCCAGGTATATTACTTCTGATCCCGTTTCTACAAATGTAGGTACGATATCAATATAATATTTATGATTGTAATTTAGAATAAAGTGATTTATTATATAGATAGGTGTGAATTATGGAGATTTATCCGTGAAATAAATTACGATATTTCACATGTGAAATATCAATATTTTCCCGCCAGAACTACTGTTAGACAACTACAAGTGTAGTGGTTACGTCCCTTGTTGTGATACAGTGAATACACACATGATTGTAAACTGAAGTTGTAGTACTTTTATAAATTATTTTAATTGAATCATTTTATTTATACATTAAAATCAAACGTCTTGCTTATTCTAAATCGAATCATTTCACTAGCATAACACAACAGATTTAAATATATACAAACAACGGCAATGTTAAAAGTGCATTGCAGATTGTCAGTTTCCTTTCACCGCCCCTTTTCAATGAATAATCGTCTGCTTTGAACAATCTTAAAATTAACACAAAAAAATGTTTGATTATTTTGACGTATATACGGCAGCTGTAGTCTCCCAATTTTTAGAAGAAAATGATTTTGACTTGGAAAATGTGGAAATGCCAGAATTTACTATTCTAGATGTCCAAACAAATGTTCCAAATTCCAAAGGCAATACAAATGAAAATGCATCTCAAACAAAAACCCAACCGAATAGATTTCAGAACGTTTCATTCGAGGACATTGATTCATTCCTTAGTTCGAATTCTGCTACACATGAATTATGAAATACACACGACTCGGACAATAATAAAACATCGTGCCTGGTTCCACAGATAAATCGGACTGACATGAATCACAATTGCAATGAATTTTTCCACAACAACTTTACAAATCCGCCCATATTGAAATAAAATTCAGAAACTCGTCCTTCATTTAAAAATCCATTTTCTTTTCATCGAAGCGGCAACAGTTGACAATGTGCGGCCATATTGATTACACACTATCATTGCTCGTAGATTCATACGTGTGGAATGAAATATACAAATAAAATAAAATAATATAAAATAAATTTTGGAAGTCTCTATAATAAACAGTATAACTAATCGTAGATTTTGAATATCAAAGTAAGACCACTCGTTACCGAATGCGCATTAAGGATAAACTCGTGGACGGAACAAGTTCCGCCCACTCGTTTAATCCTTATGCGTACTTCGGTCGCTCGTGGTCTTATTTTGATATTCAAAATCTACGATTAGTTATACTATATAAATATACAGTATAAATTGTAAATATAATTCCACAATTTGATGCCCCCCAGATTTAACTGGGATACAAGTTAATGTTAGTAGAGACTATTTATAATTAAACACAGAGTGGAACCATTGGTTGTCTGTCCTTGAACTGTAATATATTATAACCATACATTGCCTTAAAAACGCAAAATAATTATTAACGTCAATATGTTTATTGGATGTTTAAGAAATAAATCATGGATGCCAGAATGTGTTTTGAGTTTTAGCATGGGTTGGCAAATATTGCTATCCGTCAACCCATGTTAAAACTCAAAATACATTCTGTCTTCCATGAATTATTTCGATTCTGATATGTCTAACATTAAAAATAACGTAGTATGCCTCATTGGAAGACGGTAATTTATATTTACGTTTGCGGACAATGTGGCACACAATTTATGTTGCCAAATAGACGTTTTCAGAAATCGGTGATTACCTAGTTATCGTTCGTGGACACTAGGTGGCGTTACTATCGTCCGCCATTAAAAAAGTACAACAATTGGTTGTATACACTAGTTACGATTAATCAGTATTCATAATTGGATTAGATAAACACGCCTCAGTTGTTATTTTATGGCTCCTCATGAAACTTTTTTTTTTCAGATAAAGAAATTCAGATATTCAGATGTTTTAATTTGATAAAACTTAAATTCCTTTTCATCTTCACTACAGACCCCTATAAAGAAATTGACCGACAAAAAGTTTTAATTTGTTTTACAATTTAACACAAAAAAATATAATAATAAAACAGAATTGAAAAATGCACTTTAAGATGTCACATTCAAAGTTAAAGGGGCATTTGCTAATCGAACCACTTTCCGCCTTTTGAGAACGAAAATTACCATCGATTACTTATTTGTATTTTGTCGCTTATTAACTGCAAACTTGCATGGTTCGTTGTTCATACATGTAATTAACACTGACTAAAATTCACAAAATATAAGAAATAAGTGCATTGTTGTACTGATTTAATGACGATTCGACAAACTCCGTAAACAATGTTGATAATTAATAAGATGATGTCCATTTCTTGATCAATCTCAAAACACGAGCAGTTGCAGGCCTTTTCCCCGATGCGCGTATATTTCATAACATCAGGGGGACCAACCGGTTAATTGAGAAAAGCCGTTCGTGTACGATTGTTAATCGGGTTTTTTGATTCGTGAACGATTCGGCTACTAGTTCGTGTACGATTATTTTGAGAATCCGGACATGATTCCTTGACGGTAAGCCTCAATTATTACTAATTAAGGAAACACTTATTAATTATCTCTTCGCAGTTCCCTTCCCTTATTGTATATCTTTGATGGTGTATGCTCCAAAACTTTCGTTGATATAAACCTTGCGTGAAATGTTGTCAGAAAGTCTAAAAGGCATTGCATCAAAATGTCACAAGAACTATAATATTCCTATATTAACACATTTACAATTTTTTATGACTGAAACATCACTTTAATGGAAACATTCTTCTATATTGGAGTGGTTAAAATACCTTTTCACAAAAAATGGAAAATATGACGGGAAAATTATATTTTTTTCATTTTTTTGTTCGTGTCAGGTTAAAAATATCTTGTTCGTGATCGATGTTCGTGAACGATTACTCAATATAAGATACTTGCATTTTTCTTAGCAATTTAAATGAATTATTTTCTCATGAAATATGAGCGCGGCAAGATATAATTTGCGGTGTTTTGCGTCATCGAAAACCTATTTCTAAGTATTCATGAATATAGTTTTATGTACGATTCTTTGTAAGAATCAGGCAACACCAATTGTAAGTACACATCCATTTTAAGAAAATATTATGTTGAGTACTGAAACACATTCGACCTCAAACTAGAACTGTAAGCCAAAGGCTAATACCCCACACACAGCAAATTCCACGAAAAGGTCAATAACTCCTGCAATACTGGAACAATCATAATAAAGTACGGGAAAATTTTCGCCAAAATGTCTTCCCTATAAAACCAGTCAAAAATTCAAATGTAATTTAAACAAAAAAGTTATGACTGAAATATATTCAGGAGCCCTTACATGTATGTATACGATGCTATGGCCCAAAATGCCTTTTGTGGATATTAACACGCAAATGTTTGGTTCCATTATGCAGTAAAAAGTACGTGAAAACTTTCCCGCCATAATGTTCAATCTAAAACTACTAAAAAATTATTAGTTTTATGAAAATCCGAAATAGAAGGAAATATTTGGATTACCAAATGAACACTTTTAACCAGTTTTGATAAAAAGTTAAACAATTGATGTACCACTCATTGCCTGACTCTTACATGGAACAGTACTTAAACGACAATGACTTTTGCATGTAGAAAAAAAAATCTATACCAATTTTGATGTCTTGGATGGCCATTTCGGAAAATAATTCCTCGTCAGCAGAGCTAAACGCCAAAAGTTTGGAAACCCAAATAATAAGTAAAATATATGAACAAAAAATAGCCAAAATTACCAAAAGGTGAAAGCCAAAGAACCGTAGACCTCATAATAAAGTAAGTATGCATAATTTACATGTTTGCAGATAAACCATGACTATACTTCCAAAACCTGTTTCAAGATGAAAAACAATTACTCGAAAAAACATTTCTGGAAAAACTGTCAAGTTTCAGAAAACAGCAAAAATGATATAAGGACAACACCAAATAAACCATATCGTACTAAAAGAGAACTTTCCACGTCGAAATCAAGGTCAACTACGAAAAGAGAAAGAAGAAGAGAAGAATTCATCCACGAAAACAACAATAAAACGGCAAGAAGTCTATTTGATTCTTCTAACATCGAAATTGAAATTGAAAATGATGATCTCCAACCTTTTGACTCTAATGAGAATCCAATATTTGAAGCAGAGACTTATTCAAGACTATGATATAGTCTGCAAAAATGTTAATATATCGTACACGACCATATTTTTTTCAACTGTCATAAAATGTTAATTTTATTAGAAAATTTGCGTTATTTGCTAGAAAATGGAAACTCTGAAAAAAAAATAGAGTGACATCTACGTTTCTGACCAAATTATTGAAAAATGAAAGTACAAATGTATGTTATGAAGTTTACTCTTTCGGATTAAATTTATTAATTATTCATTTAAAGACCTACGAAGCCTTTTTTTTTTGCTTTATGCTTATATTTACAAAAGAATATTTAAATTTGGTGTCTTACCTTACTTTAAAAACTGGAAATATCGTACACGAGCTAGTAACCGAATCGTTCACGAATCAAAAAACCCGATTAACAATCGTACACGAACGACTTTTCTCGATTAACCGGTTGGTCCCCCTGAACATTTATAAGTTACAGAAACACGTTTTATTAAGGCATCAATCATATCTGATAGTTTTTATGGGTAACAAAAATGTACGATTTGGCAGAGAATGCCACTTTAAGTTCTTTCTTATCAGTTAGGCACACTTTTTATCACTATTACTTCACTTTAAGACTGATAAACATAGATACAAAATGCAACTATTTCGCGTTTTCGATTTTCAAGCCATCTTCCAATTTATTTGTACTTAATTTTTTTTCTTATAAATGTGTATAAATATCTTCTATAAATTTCAATTTCTTATCTAATTTTTATTCTCATTATGTAACAATATGGTCAGGTTGTTATTTTCATTGAATAGCATCTCAAAATAGATTGCTTAACAGTAGGGGGTCTTCCTGTATATTGCATGCATCCTGTATATTACAAGACAACCTAATTCCGATCACCTAGAATATATTCCCACGACATACATATTTTTTTTATAACCACAGTGATCAACCTTGCAAAGAACACAACATGAAGACGACTTGAAATTCGAAAATGCAAAATAGTTGCATTTTGTATCTATGTTTATAAGTCTTCACTTTAAATCGTATAGTAATAATTTCAAAAAGCGTATATTATAATTTATATAGTTACTTTTTAATTTCATACAAAATATTAATTTGATCACCCCTTTTTTCTTATNNNAAAAAAAAAAAAAAAAAAAAAGTGCATGCAGTAGGTTTAATACTGATTTTGTATGGGGAAAATAACGGTAATTAAAAAAAAAATAATAATACATACAAGGCAATTTATTTGTTGTCATTATATCTCCGTTTACAAATCACTTCACAGCAGGTGTTATCATTTAATTTCAAGCCAAAATAACAGTATATTGTGACACCTGTACTAGAGAAACCATACATTAGCGTATCCATAAACCCCGAAAACATAATATTTTTGGATATTACTAGTGGCGGACACACTCGGAAGTCGATAATGGCTGCGCCCATGTTTTTAAGAATGAAAAGGTCTATACGAGCAGACGATAACTCATCAACATGTACTTTTACGACTGGAAAGTCAGTCGTATTAATCGAACATCCGTAGCAATAATATTGTGTTTGCATGTTTTAATTGCACGTCGCATAATATTAATTTTGGATATGTTAACTATTTTCAGTGAATATAGATGTTTATAACATTAACATCCGTTTAAATTCTTTCATATTGTTATTTTATTACCTGGCATAAATGTGCACCGCGCATGTGCTGTGGCATCGGGTTGATCGGTTGTTTGTTTGCAAAGCCAAAGAAGGACGTCATGTTAAAATTGCCGATAATAAAAGATATACTTCAACAAATTACACCGTTTTTTAAAACACGATTTGGTAGAGTGTAACAATGATAATTGGCCCAGAACTCACAATGGATCACAACACACAGTGGTTCACGATCAATAAAACATAAAAAAAAACGGAAACAGTGACAGATCATTATGAATACAACAAACATCACACTTATCAAAATTGTAGAAGATATCAAATCCTGATAACAAAGTGAAAACGCATAACATCAATTGTGTGGACATCTTCAGAGATAAACCATATATGTTTGCATCACAGAAAATAATGAATCCGAAATTTATGCAAATTCCATATCAATTTATTAACGACAGATAAACAACCTAACAATGCTGTATACAATAGTACTTTTAAATATTCTAAAAATTCTTATATTCTTTAAATTCAGATGCGTGCTGAAATAGTCTTAAATTAATTGAATTTATACTACAATTAATCCGAACTACAATAATGCTTCTACTGGAATTCACTGCATGAAACTTTATCTTTTGTTTGCCTTTTCAATTCATCAAAAGCCGATCGGAAGTTCATCTGTAACCGAAGTTCATATTTCATCAGCTTTTGATGAAAAAAAGATGATCATCCATCTTTCAAATATTCAAAAAGATAACAAAATACAACCTTTCCCCTTTTGTCAGAACAAAAAGGTCACCTTCCATCTTTCATGATTAACAAAAGTTTACCGTAAGATAACCTTTCATCTTTTGTCAATGTAAGCATATCATCTTCTATCTTTGTTGAAATACAAAAGGTTACCGTAAGATAACCTTTCACTTTTTGTCAATGTTATAACATATCATCTTCCATCTTTGATGAAATACAAAAGTTTACCGTAAGATAACCTTTCACCTTTTGTCAATGTTAATGAGACCATCTTCCATCTTCGATGAAATACAAAAGTTAACAGTAAGATAACCTTTCACCTTTTGTCAATGTTAACAGACCATCTTCCATCTTTGATGAAATACAAAAGTTAACAGTAATATAATCTTGTACAACCTTTTGTTAATTTGAAGATGGGGTCTTTCACCTTTGATGATATGCAAAAGTTTTCTGTAAGGTTACCTTTCACCAATTAAAAAAGGCAAACTTCCATCTTTCATGAAATTTGAAACCTAATCTTTCTCCTCTGGTAAACACAAAAAGCTCATATGTGCAAACTAGATCCCCAGTGAATATTAGCTTCCACCTCTTAGTTAGTTTCTTAAGGTGCACTATTGATCATATATGACCGAAACGTGTATTCTTGGACTTTCAGCTGTTTAACAAGGAGATCAAAATAAGTTGAAGGACTTAAAATAAAAACAATATCCCCATATATAGCAACGCTTTGATGGCCCAACATTGGCGAATTGTTGGCATGGTTGGCGTCGGCGTTACAACAGTTTCCCGACGTTGGCCCAGCATATCTCCACCAACTGTAATTCTGATACTGTTGGGCCAGCGTTGGTCCAATAAATCTCAACCAACGGTTACTCTATTACTATCAGTCCACTGTTGGCCCAATGAAACTCAAGCAACTGTTGTTTTACCTAAGTTGAGCCAACGTTGGCCCAACACTGCTAATGTAATATCAATAATTATTTCCTATTTCTAAATTATAATCTTTGTGAAAAAAAATGAAAAAATTAATAATTTTGATATTTTTGCTACACTGATCACAAGTTCCATTTCGATTAAACTTTTCTAACTGCATACTGCAATAACTAGAATAAAGGATCATAAGGGACCGACCATTTAACTTGCAAGGGGGGGTTTCGTTCATAAATTTTTTTTCGGACAACACGAGAGTTAGAATATTTATTTTTTTGTCGCGCTAAGCGCGAATTTTTTGTCCAGAATGTAACATTAGGTTATATGACAAAAACTCTGAATCAGATTATTTTTTTTTTGCTCCACCAAAATCAGAATATTTTTTTCAGCAACATTGGGAATCAGAGTATTTGTAGGTTTAATCAATAGATAAAACTTTTGCATCACACTGTTTATAAATATGCATGCAATCAAGTATTTTATTTTGACCTAGATGTTATTAGCAAATGTTCTGTGTAGTACAGATGCAGTTATTTATAAAAGGAGTGTAAAGAGTATCGAATTACTTATCAATTTCGCGCCTTTCGTTAAAATTCAACGTGGTCGAGATAGTGCATAACCACCTTGACAGAGTTAGTTGCTTTATATAATCACATTGTAAGTATAATTATTATGTTGATCAGTGATATTTAAATTTATTTTCTTTAAATAAAACTTGTATGCATAAATGTCAATGATTCTCAAAATTTAGCGTTTGCTACTTCACATTTTGTAATAGAGTTGCTTCCCTTTGATTATTTAAGTAACCAAAAGCAGCGAAAGTCAGCAAAAATGCATTTCAAGAGGAATAACTCTTCACACAGTTGTTGGACATTTTCAACTGTCAACTGTTTTTTATAGATCTTGACATGCTGAACATTTTTGCAGTTTAAACTTAACATCTATCTCTTATAGTTTTTAAAATATAAGACGAAAAGTATTAAAATGTTAAAAATTTGATGAAGAAAGGGCAATAACTCCAAGATGGGTAATCAGATTTACTTCAAAATTGCAGGGTAGGTAGATCTTGCTGTGCTGATAATTTTTACCACATGTCAGATTTTTGATAGTATTAACGGTTTTTGAGTTATTACCCAACAACCTGCAATTTTACCATATGTTCTATTTTTAGTTACAGCGGCCATGTTGGTTGGTACACGGCATCACCGGACACAATTTTGAAACTAGACATCCAAGTGATGATTCAGACCAAGTTTGGTTTCAATTGGTCTAGAAGTTTCAGAGGAAAATAATTTTGAAAAAGTTTACGATGGACGACGGACGACGGACGCCAAGTTATGGCAATAGCTCATCTGACCCGTCGGGTCAGGTGAGCTAAAAATGGTTCACATTCGGGCAGTTTAATTTCTCAGGGGTAAGGCATTATCGAACTCGCAAGACATTAGCCTGAAACTAATAAAATATATTCCGTTTTGAAGAAGGGGAGAGGAACAAGAAGCGTAGAGTAGCGTTTTGAACCATTTTTTGGACCCCCCCCCCTTTATTATTTTTTTAATTCATTACTTTTGTGGGACGTTTTCATTATAAACAGTGTTGAACAACTTCCAACATTATCAAAAACTCAATCCGAATAGACTAGAGGAGGGTTTTTGTGTTTTTAGAAATGGGCTTAAAAATATCGATCTCGAATTGAGTTTTATGTTCTAATAGAACATTACTTCTAAGGATAAAAATGCATGTTTTTATTAATGCGATGAACGACCTGTCGCAATATTCACATTAATAAAAACAATAGAAAAAGTATTTGATATCTGAATTGATTCATGTCTTTCAAATAGCTTCTTCATGGTTTTGAAGTCTTTTTATGATGCCTATTATTTCTTTTTTTTATTACAGACGGAAAAAGAGTTTTATCTCATGAAAACAGAGCTAAAAAAGAAGAATATTAGAAAGATGGACAGATTCACTACAAATCTTGGACAAAATCTTTGGACTTGAAAAGGTAACTAGAAAATTAGTAGCCACAATTAAATTATATCATACCCTGATTTGGTACCAGCATTCCATCGAATAGAATAGATAATATACAATTAATGACTTTTAATGAGGTGGATACACAGATTTACTATGTCTTCCCTTCTAATGAAGAGTGACATATTGTTTTAGCCTGATTTTTTCTTCTGCTTCCGCTTCTTGTCAGCGAAGCTTGTCCGGACCATGTAACTGTTTTGTCTTTCGAGATAGGTCAATGATATTTGGTATGTGGGTGCATGACCATAAGGCGGTGTGTCGCGTACCATAATGATCTTCATTGGACCTTGACCTTTGACCTCAAGGTCAAATGATTGTTTTTAAATAGTATTTTCTTGTCCGGGCCATAACATTTTTGTCTTCTGATAGGTCAATGATATTTTGGTATGTGGGTGCATGACCTGTCAATGACCATAAGGCGGCGTATCGTGTACCGTAATGACCTTCGTGGGACCTTGACCTTTGAGCCCAAGGTCAAATAATGTTTTTTTCAATAGTATTTTCTTGTCCGGGCCATAACATTTTTGTCTTTCGAGATAGGTTGTTGCATAGATGGCCGCATTAAGGGGAGACATAAGTTTTAGGTATCTAAAACAGTTCTTTCTAGTTAACCCAAGAATATTATATTTACCGAGGCCTAGGGGCTGAGGTAAATATATTATTCTTGGGTTGATAAATCCTGGTATCCATCGAATTGAGTCATTAATTGTTTTATTAAATGACACAATTTATATGTTTCTTTCACCCTTAAAATAAGCTTTGATCACGACATTTTCTTTGGTTTAGCTTGGTGAAATGCTATATTCACCTCGCATGACATCACACACGGTGAATATAATGTTTTATCAAAGATCGTTACTAGGGACGTCAGCCAATCAGAAAAAGACATTATCTGAAGTCATAAAATAATTGGATTTATTATGGACATACACATGTAATACTTGAATTGTTTAGTATTTGGTTTGGAAACATTATTTCATTAGATTAGTTGAATTTTGATGTTTTCATTACATTTTTTTACAATTTATGTTGGTACATTTGCAGGACAGTGATGATGAAGGTAATGATGATAATCTGGAAGTTCTGAAAATAATGAGAAAAGTGGAACAGAAAATCAAGTTTCGAACAAACAAAAATGAAATTGACTTGATTACTGAGGTTGATGTAAGTATTATAATTTTAACAAATGTTATTGATTACACCATGTTAAGAAGTTCCATGTTCCATGATTGACATTAACACCTTTTTATTTTCTCAAATTGAGTTCTACACATCCCAATATAAAGGTTCCTATTGAAAATAGAAGGAATGGCCCCTTCAGAAAAGGGGTAAAAAATATCAACTTGCTCGAATTTCCCTTGTTGATATGTTGCCATTGTTTGATTAGCACTATTAATTGTTTCTCTCTACCCATTACAACAGTCTGTCATTATATAATATACAACATATCAGCTTTAAAACACTTTTATCTTTCTTGCTTGTAAAATTTCATTATGGTAGCCTCTCTTTTTAGGTAAAATTTGCCAACCTGGAATCTAAAAAGAAGTCACCACCAAGACTTGTTGTATTAAAGAATGCGGACAAAACCATCAGTTCAATATACATTGTGAGAGAGGGCCTGAAAATAGACTTAAGAGGCAGGAAAAGACACAATTAAGAAATGCACCTCTTAGTTTGAGTAGATTTGAGTCAATATGTTGGTGACGTTGACTTTGTTATATTCTAAGTTTAGAGTTGGAAGTGGTTCGTAGCTCATTAACCAAGTACATATTGGAGTTGTGAGACATAGCAAAACAAGTGCAAACTCATTTATTATATAGCTGTGGTCCATCAAACTGTTGATAATTAAAAAAAAACATTTGCGTTGCATATTTAAAGTATGTTAATATAATTACTTGTTTGGCAATTTGTTTCAGAAAGGATTGTGTTCAATAAAATTACTATATATATATGTAGAGTAGTTGCAGGTATCTAATAGTACCCATTATTGTAGTAAGCATTTTTATGAATTAGATTTGATGTGACTTGTGTTGACTTTCAGTTTTAGTTATGGGATGTTTTTGGCAAAAATTTGAAAACAAAGAATTTATATTTGCCAGTAAATCCCTTGTGCTGTGAAATAAATTTATGCCCTATGTATGCCAACTGTTGATCTCGTTTTCAAATATCAATGATTTTTTTAGCTCTGCTTCTAATTTTTATAGTGTCAATTTCTAAGATATTGTCTTATCTAGACCTAGCATAATTGATCTGCAGATGTATCATTAAGGGCATATGTTTGCAAATATACTGACTGAAATAATTGTGTGAAACGGTTAGTTTATAAATTTCTGTGAGAGTACGATGTATACATTGCATTGCTAGGTATGATCTGACCTTAACTTCATTTAAAGATCAACTTTTTCACATTGTGTTTTCATGACTACTGTAGTTGATAGATTATTTTATTTTGCCTGTTACAATTCATAATTATTGCATTTTAATATGAAAACAAGAGCTTTTTTTATTTGCAAATATCGTTGATTATAATTGAATCAATATTTTTTTTATTATGAATGTGTATATTTTATATTATTGTAAATAATTGGTGTTTAATTGTTGACTTATTGTTGTTAAAGTTATATTTTCACTTGCTTTAAACTGGTGTAAAGTGTTATGAAATGGACTGTTATTAACTGTAGCAGTTAGGCAGGTTAAATAATCTGTAAATCTAGATTTGGATTAATTTTGTTAATTCTGTAAAAAAAAAATGAAAACTGAAGAGAAGGATTACCCACATATTTTGAGTTTAGATGTCGCACACTGTCTAAAGAGTCCATGTTCAATATGATCAGATGTAAGAAAGCATGCACATTAACGCTGTTGGTGAAGCTGCCACTTACAGTCTACTGATCAATACCTTAAAGTTTTCTTAACAGGATGATCATGTGTAAGAAAGCATGCACATTAACGCTGTTGGTGAAGCTGCCACTTACAGTCTACTGATCAATACCTTAAAGTTTTCTTAACAGGATGATCATGTGCAAGAAAACATGCACATTAACGCTGTTGGTGAAGCTGCCACTTACAGTCTACTGATCAATACCTTAAAGTTTTCTTAACAGGATGATCATGTGTAAGAAAGCATGCACATTAACGATGTTGGTGAAGCTGCCACATACAGTCTACAGATCAATACCTTAAAGTTTTCTTACAGGCTTAAATCAACATACAATCTCATTTCGATAATTTTTAAACCTTGCTACACAGGTTTTTTAATGCAAGTTCTTAAAATGAATATTTGTTGAGCAGAGGAAATAAGAAATATTCTAAAATTATGTCCCAATTTGTTCTTAATATGAATATTTGGTCAGCAATGGAAATTATAAAATATAGTAAAATTGTGCCATATATTGTCATTTGATTTGTTTCTCAATTAACCGGAGTAATGTAAATGGTGGGTCAACTTGTATGTTGTCTGTCAATACATTGTATGATTTGAATAAATCGTTAAATGTTGGTGTCTTGTATTTTCAGTTCTTTTCTTAAATATATCTGTATTTCCTCAAGTGATATGGTTATTAATGTAGACATGAGACAATATTGCTCTCTATTTGAGTGGTCCACTCTTTTTTGTAAACAAGAAATGATGAACTTTCTATTTATTTGTCATCAATGCTAATTTAATATAATAATTCCCCTTCTACTGGACTATTAGTATCATCTGCCCAGTGGCCAGTGCATCTATTCTTGCATATTGTTTATTCAGTTTTTAACAAATTTTCAGTTAGATAAACTGAAACAAAGTCTCTACTATGTCTCCTTGGGCATAGTTTTAGTCTTCACGCTCCCCAGAGCATTCTTATGAACAAGAACACAGCAAATAAATATGTGTTTTTCTAAGGTTTAGCTGAAGGCAACTTAAAAAATATCCATTGTTACAGAAAACAATGAAAACCTCATTTGTCGAGTGGTGTAAGCATGTTTTAATTCAAAACACTTTTGAGTGAAACATGCCTACATTCTAAGCACTTTTTGAGCTAATCATGTTACAATTCTAAGCACTTTCTAGTTATACACGTTCAAATTCTAAACACTTCCTAGTAAAACACAATCAGATTCTAAGAACTTTGTGAGATAAACATGTTTGCTTTCTAAACACTTTTGAGTAAGACGTGTTTCAAATCTAAACACTTTTCAGATCTTAAACATGTTTAGATAGTAAATGCGTCTTAAAATCTGAACAAAATCAGGTTTTGATGACTTTTTGTAATATTTCTATTTGGAAAGGTCACCTTTTTGGTGATTTCTGGTTCAATCAGATGACAGTTGGTTTATATTTTGTTGATAAAAGGTGAACTTTGATTGACCTTTTGGTTCAATCAGATGACATTTGATTTATATTATGGTGAAAAAGATGAACTTTGATTGACCTTTTGGTTCAATCAGATAACATTTGATTTATATTTTGGTGAAAAAAAGGTGTACTTTGATTGATCTTTTGTTACTAAAAGTTAATTGGGAAGTCCATCTTTTGATTATATTTTAATCATATGAAAGTTGGCATTTCATACACCTTTTGATGTTAACAAGAGTGGGCCATTTCGACTACCTTTTAAGAAACAAAAGGTGAACAAAAAGATGATCTTTTAGACCTTTTGATTTTTTTCAAAATGTATGCAAAATACAACAAAAGGTAATGAAAATATGACATTTTCAATACCTTTTGGTTGCCTCAAAAGGAGATATTTCATGCAGTCATTCAGCCATTACATAAACATGCCAGTAAATTCAATGTACAATATGAATAAGAAAGCACTAATTTCTATGAGCATTTTCTATTTATATACGATCTCATGGAAACCCATTCCATACAACCGGAAATGTAATTCTCTCTATTTTCCCCTACTTTCTTTGATTTGTATCGTCAGTTATTTTTTTTTCGCGTTATGTACACATTTATTATATCATCCAATTTGTAGTACATGGTACAGGGGCATAAACTAATGTAGTCAACAATAAGAGGAAAATCGCCAACAATGTGAAGACGTGTATATTAATATTCAGATGATTAGCTATTATTTTACAGTACCACCCTCTAGTTTAAGTATAGAGAACGTCACACTACAAAGCAGATTATTAGGAACAGAGGGTCAGGATCTAACTGTGTCATGTAAAGCAGTAGGAGGTAGGCCAGCTCCTAATGTTGTACTGATAATAGACGGACAGTCAAAAGCAAATACGACTCAGACAGCACAACGCACATTGAATGCCATCAACAGATCATATGATAGAAAGACAGTCACATGTCAAGCCAGGAATCCAGCCTATTCACATATTTCATGGAATGTTTCAGCAATGATATATCTAAACTGTAAGTAGTTCTACATGCACTGATTCACTTTTCACTTTGTACTAGATAATGGCATCGTGAGATTTTTGTTTTTTTCTTTTAAAATTACAATGCTAGCAAAAGAAAAATACAATAAACATAATTTAGACAGTTTTGAATGTATAAAGACCACCATGTTCTTGATTTATATCTTAAAATCGTCAATTCATTGTATCATTGATAGTCATGAGACACTGCACCTAAAGCACAGTTAGAAAGTGGGAAAATGGCAAAGAATGAAAATACATATTTTGTTTTACAAATTTGGCTGAAAAAGTGATACGTGATCAAACAGAAAATTTGTCAAAGATATATTGAAGCAATAACCAACAAGATAAAAGTATGATGATCGATGTTTTGAGTTATCAGATGTTCTTAGGGTTCTTCGTTCAATAATTATCAATAAATAACCCATTTCCCTATCCCTCTATACTTTGGTATTTATTTGCTTTGCACAGATTTTTCCAAATTGCTTTTATTTGACGGTAAAATTCAACGGTTTTCGAACATTTATACTTGGTTGTTTGATGAAAATATATAGTCCGACAAAAGTTAAGCACCACCTGACTTGTTTCAATAATATCTTTTCTAATAATGAACTTATTTCAAATAGGTTTGCTGTTTTCGTTACCTGTACACACATACTTACTTACCTGTGAAACAGGTTATTGATCGATTTTTATTTATGTGTATATGACAAGGTGTGTAAAGTGCCACGTGTACTTTTCAACATTTGTGTTTGCGGACGAAAGCTGATTTTTTTGTGCGTAGAGTTTCAAGTTTCATTTTCTATTGGTTTGGTGTGGTGCGGCGAAAATTAACCATACCATAAAGGTGACAAGCTGTTGGCATGCATAACGGTGGTTTTAGCCATAGAAGGGTGGCAGACCACTTCAGGGTTAACCATTCCATCATTGTACGACTGATGCAGCGTTTTCGTCAAACGTGGAATGTTACTGACCGTCCACGTGCAGGTAGACCTCGCAAAACGACGCCGAGAGAGGACCGGCTCATATCCAGACGCTGTTCAGTACAGCTGGTGCACTTCGTGGTAATTTAGCGTTTGGAGGCCACATTAGCACACGCACTGTAATCAGACGCCTCCACCATCAGGGAATGCGAGCGCGACGACCCATAAAACGTCCACAGTTGACATTACGTCATCGCCATGCTCGATTTGACTGGTCACATGATCATTTGGGGTGGACTATTCGGACATGGAGACAGGTCCACTGGTCTGATGAAAGTCGTTTTTTGTTACGCCCTGCCGACGGTCGTGCAAGGGTGTGGCGCCAAGGAAACACTTCATTTTAGGACAACAACATTTTGAGCACAACTGCTTTGGGGGTGGGGGTGTAGCTGACTGGGGTTATTTTTCCTTTGACTGTAAGTTGGACTTGTACGTTTTTGATGGTAATCTGACAGGCCAAAAATACCGTGACAATGTGCTCGCTCCACGCGTAGTCCCCCATTTCGACAATCATGCGTTGGCTGACAGGCCAATGTTCATGGACGACAACGCTAGGCCACATAGAGCCCGAATTGTACAACATTTTTTTACAGCAAGAGGCTGTTCAGACAATTCCATGGCCTGCGTTGTGGCCAGACATGAACACTATAGAGCATGTATGGGACTTTATTGGCCGAAAAATTAACCAACACAATCCAAAATGTCAAAATATTGACGAATTAAGAACTGCTATCGTACATAAGTGGCAACAGCTCCCCCAAGAACGGCTTAGGCGTCTTGTGCGAAGCATGACGAGGCGTGTTACAGAACTTCACAATAAACGCGGTGGATATACTCGTTATTGATGTTTATGCCTTACACATACGCACAATAGATGCATTTAAAAGTTCTTAAAATCTGAAGACTCTGCATTTTAATGCAATGTTAAAAACTTCCATCAAAGACAATCTGGTTTTACGTTTTTCCAGCGCCTGTTTTGAACCCCATTTTTGCAACGTCATAGTCACGTCTTTCAGGATGATAAACACTTCGTAGATTGTTAATGTTATAGCCCTTGGTGTAGTCTTTTAAGAAGTGTAAGAAAAATGGTGAAATCTATTTTATTGTTTTAACAGTATTGATGTAAAAAAATATATCGATAAAAATATATATTTAACGTCAATATTTTCATGAATGAAATTCCTAAACTATACATTTAAATTACCCATGTCGACGTGACAATGTGTATGACATGTCAGTCCGAAGTTGACCTGATGCAAAACGATTTGATCCGTTTTCTCTTATCATGAAAGTAAAATGTCTTATATTTATAGTTTAGGGTTCTGCTAAAGATAAGTACCATACACGTTGTAAAGAGGATGCATGATATTTCAATGAGACCACTGCAACCAAACATTACTAGAAATGTAGGCAGTATAGAGGAGACAAATCCATTGGATGTAACCTGTACAATAACAGGTAGTCGTCCTGCTAGCAACATTTGTATATTATTTCGGTGAAACTACTGCAACCCACCCTTACTGGAAATATAGGCAGCATATAGGTGACCAAACCACTGGTTGTTGTAACATGTGAGACAATAGATAGTCGTTCTGTTATGAACAACATTTGTATATTTATTTCAGTGAAACCACTCATACCATCCATTTCTGTAAATGTAGACAGTATAGAGGAGACAAAGCCACTCGATGTAACCTGTACAACAACAGGTAGTCGTCCTAGAGCTACATTACAATGGACAATAGGACAGAAGGCTGTTACATCTAATGCTACTGAACAGATTAATCATGACACAGCTAGTGATACATATACAGTGATATCTGACTTGACATACAGTGTAGGAAAGAGTGATAATGGACAGGTGTTAATATGTAAAGCTGTTAATTTGGCTGCTCCTAGTGATGTAAAGATCTCCATAACTTTAGATGTAAAATGTAAGCTCAACACAGTTTACTACCAAGAAACGTAATTTGATTTCTGAACTAGTAAACTTTTTTTCTGTATTGTGCACATAATTGTAGTATTATTGCTGATTTAATTCTAACACGAGCATCCAATGAATATGATTTTTATTGTTCATATCTATGTTGGCATTTTTATATGAAAGCATAGGTTATTTTTATGAAACTAATCTGTGGTGGATTTCCATTTTCCTTATATTTGTCTAGACACTAGGAATAGAGGTGGATCCATTTTGTCCCAGTTAGTCGTGTCATGTTTCGTTTGTTGTCAGAAGTAAAGATCTACATTGCAATGTCGTATTCTGTTTTGCATTTGTCATTGGTACAGTTCAGACGAAATCTTATATCTTACGAATTGTACACTGACCATCACTGATGTAGACAATTGAAAATTAAATTTTGATATTTACACACATTTTTTACCAAGCTGCAAATAGTAACGTTTCTTAATGGATAGAGGAAAGAAGGTCAAATATATTTAATTCTTTGGGAACAGGAAAGACACCCATTAGGTGATAACTGAAACAACGTATTGCATGTGTTAATAGTTCTCTTTGCTTTAAGTAAATCTGGTACATCATGGAAGCATTATATGCACTTTTTCATAATTTTTGACGGAATATTGTAAGTTAATTTGATGGTTAACAGCAATGCATGATGAACGACATTTTACATACGATTTGGCATATATTGACCAAATTAATTTGTGTATTTCTATTTACAGATGCACCAACTGTATCAGTAAGTGATGCTACCTTTGAGGAAAATGAAGTCACCAGAACAATAACTTGTCTCCCTGTAGGTAATCCTAGTACATATACCTACTATAAATGGCAACACAGGTCTAAGTATGGTGTACTGATTCGGGAGTTGGATGGAGAGAATGATGATGTACTAACATTACCAAGTATTCCGGTAGAAGTTAGATACCAGGACAGTGGTGAATATATATGTACAGTTGGTAATGGTATTGTAGGCAGAGATGGCAATGTAAAACAGAAAGGATCTGGTTATGTCATAATAAACGGTATGTAAAGTAGACAGGATCTGGCTATGTCATAATAAACGGTATGTAAGACAGACAGGATCTGGTTATGTCATAATAAACGGTATGTAAAACAGACAGGATCTGGCTATGTCACAATTAGGGATGTTGCACAAATTGACATAACTACATTACTCGACGTACGTACGTATGGTGATCGTTTATTGATAGTTTTTGATAAAGGCAAGATGCGTCGTTTTATAGTTGTAAAATTCAATTATATAGTATATACTATAACATTTTGTTAATTGAATACAATTTCCACTACCCATGTTTAGCAAAGTGTGATTTATCAATAGAACAACTGAGGTGTACTCGTTTGATAAGATAATGCCTGTTACGTTTATGTATTCCCGCCAAATTCTTTACATATCTGGACTTAGTTCGACTTAACTATGTGACCTTGACCAAAAAAGGTGTAAGTTTATTTATAGAAAAGTAAAACAAGAAATCATTTATTTGATACAGACTCAGAATCTTCGACCGATTTTTTATTTATTGAATTAGTGTGGAGTGATACCATATGTTTATGTTTTTAGATCATTTGTGATAACATAAAACAATCTATATATTAGTGATTTCGAGAGAGGGTTACACAATTAATTGTTTAACTAATGAAAAGGGGATCACAGTTCTGCAAGTCTCAGCAATGAGTACTAATTAATATAAAAATATGATTTAAAAATGACAAGAGATATTGTCAAATGGTATAGCATATTTAAGCATCACTGTTTCCAAAACATATACTCCTTTATAGAGGTTATATATAATGTTGAAAAAATATCCACTGGTATTAACAACATTCGTAGCACAGCTGTATCAAGTAGTAAAAACAGAAGACATTGTAATATGCAAATATTTTTATTCCACAAAATGTCAACATAATTCTCCATTTATCAAATCCGCAAGACGTTTTGAAAGTCCTGCGGACAGTTCAACTAAAAATGACATATGCCAGCGAGATTGACGATAAATATGAAGCGAACTAATTACACGGAAAGTTTTCAGTTCACCAATGACATGTTCCACATACACACGTCTCCTCCTGTGTAGACTGTTTACATCCACATCTTTTCTTACTAAGGTTAACATTTTTTCTATGAGGATGAGACCCTATTCATATTTACCCAAATATTTTTCGATTTATTTGATCCTTTAATAATTGACAAAATGTTGTTAGTATTCAAACGTTAAAAAAAATACAAAATTTCATGTTTTGGAAGCTTGCCCCTTTCTGACCACCTCAATAAAAACTTGGAGTGTCCTATTGTTTGAATTGACACATGATCAATTATTTTAATCCAACAATTGACAATATATGATCCCGTGTGTCATGCGCAGACTTAACTCCACTGCGCATGACACACGAGATCATATATTGTTAATTGTTGGATTAAAATAATTGATCATGTGTCAATTCAAACTAAAGGACATTCCAAGTTTTTATTTATACTATATTTTCATCGAATATCAAGCAAACTTTAAAATTTAATAAAAAATCTCACAGAGAAAGCTCGAACAATCACTAGTAATTTATCTATCGTATCGAACACACCTTTTACCTATCTAGTGGAAAATACACTCCAACTGGAGATTCTTAAAAAAAAGTAAGGGTCAAGTTGATTATTTTTAAGAATCTACAAGTTGGAGTGTATTCTCTTACATAATACATTTCTATCTGCAACAGTGTTTTCATTTTATATTATTACCCTTTTGATGTCCAGAAAGCTAACTAAAGCCACAATTAACAAAAAATAAACAACACATTTTTTTCGGCATGCGTGCTTTCGATTCTCGTATATATTTAGATATTTCAAAGTCTTTCAAGTGAATAGAATCGTTTCTATTTAGACATTTCAATGTCTTTCAAATATCCCAAATGTTCACCTGTGGTCTGTCTGATTTGTTAGGTTCCGCTCGGTTCGTTGGTTGTTTTTGTATTGCGAGAATATTCGCCAGTTCTGAACATAAATTATGTCAGAACTCAAAATATCGTGTCTTGTATATATTGATCAATTGCTTTTTAAAGCAAATTGTTGATATGTTTGTTTAACAAAGCTTACTATCAAGAGTTATATATACTAATTATAGAATTTATTAATGTGGTCAACTTTGCTGAGTGGTAAGATGGAAGTTTTGAAAGTCAAAGTAGACTTTAAAAAACCCAGCAATGGTTCGATATACTAAAGTCCCAAAATAAGTAAAACATGTTTTAAGCCTAAAATAGTAAAAGGTTAAAGTTCATATATTCAAGAACAAAAGAATAATCTGTAGATTCTTAAAAATAATCCACTGTTCGAACAATAGTGTGACGTCAGAGAAATGTATTGTATATAGATAATTAATAAATGAAGTGTGTGAATATTCACCATCTCAACAGTATTCTCGTATGTTTGGAAATACAGCTGTTTGACAACGTAACTAGATAGAATGCATATTTTTAACATTATCTCGTTATCTGCGAACTAACAAAACGAGAAAGTAACACTGTCATAAGCCAGAGAGTAAAGGAATCGTTCGTATATATCTATTGGGAAATGCATGTACAAAATAATTTAAGTAGCATGAGGTTCAATTACGACATCATGATTTTGTTATGGTCTTTATTCCGCTCACAGAGAAGAGAATCAATTGGTCAGTTTTTATCTAAAATAGTGAGATATTTTTTTTATCGTTATGGTTTTCTTAACATAATAATGCAATGATATGCAAGAGCTACGGAACCGTATTAGGAACATTCATTACAATATCAAATGTCAAAATTTCAACTTTTTTTTAAATTAAAAACAAAATCCACATTTTAATCTAGAAATTTCTACTTTTTGAAACTCTAAAGTTCTACTGCATTTCATCCTAAATTATATATATGCAGTGGAATAGTAAAGGGTTACAGAGGCGAGGGTCTAACTTTAGTAGAAGTGAACAGGAAAGAGAGGGAAACATTGAGGTGGTCAGAAAGGGACAAGCTTCCAAAACATGAAATTTTGTAGTAAAAGCATAACACGTATTATTTATTTTTTTGAACGTTTGAATACTAACAACACTTTGTCAATTATTAAAGGGTCAACTAAATCAAAAAATAATTGTGTAAATATGAATAGGGTATCATCCTCATATAAAAATTTTAACATTGGTAAGAAAAGATGTGGATGTAAACAGTCTACACAGGAGGAGACGTGTGTATGTGGAACATGTCATTGGCGAACTGAAAACTTTCCGTGTAATTAGTTCGCTTCATATTTATCGTCATTCTCGCTGGCATACATGTATGTCATCTTTAGTTGAACTGTCCGCAGGACTTTCAAAACGTCGTGCCGATTTGATAAATGGAAAATTATGTTGACATTTTTTGGAATAAAAATATTTGCATAGTACATTGTCTTCTTAATTTACTATCTGATACAGCTTTGCTACGAATGTTTTTAATACAAGTGGATATTTTTTTTCAACATTAGATATAATGTCTATAAAAGTGTATATATTTTGGAAACAATGATGCTTATATACTATACCATTTGACAATATCTCCTGTCATTTTTAAAACATATTCGTATATTAATTAGTACTCATTGCAGATACTCACAGAACTGTGATCCCCCTTTCCATTAGTTAGACAATTAATTTGTATAACCCTCTCTCGAAATCAACTAATATATAGATTGTTTTATGTTATCACAAATGATTAAAAAACATAAACATATGGTATCACTCCAAACTAATTCAATAAAAACAAAATCGGTCGAATATTCTGTCTGTACCAAATAAATGACTTCTTGTTTTACTTTTCTATAAATAAACATACACCTTTCTTGGTCAAGGTCACATAGTTAAGTAGAATTAAGTCGAGATAGGTAAAGAATTTGGCGGGAATACTTAACCGTAACAATGTATAATATTACCAAGCTAGTACACATTAGTTCTTTCTATTGATAAATCATGCTTTGCTAAACATGAGTAGTGGAAATTGTATTCAATTAACAAAATGTTATAGTATATACTATATAATTGAATATTACAACGATAAAACGACGCATATGGCCTTTATCAAAAACTATCAATAAACGATCCCCATACGTACGTATGTAGGTATGTCGATTTGTGCAAAATCCCTAATAAACGGTATGTAAAACAGACAGGATCTGATGATATGATAATAAAGAGTATGTCAAGAAGACAGGTTCGGTGTATGTCATAATAAACGGTATGGAAAAAAGACAGGATCGGGTTATGGCATATTAAACGGTATGTAAAACAGAGGGGATCTGATTATATGATAATAAGGGTATATCCGGCAGACGCTGATACCTAAATGAATGCCTTATGTATGTTGTAAACAGCACTTGTACCAAATATAACAAATATGTTGTCACTCAATAACTCTAATCTTTTTATGATATCGGTTTCAGAGAAGATTTTGGTACACTCAGAGTGCGCTCTTTACACATTAATATTTGTCCCATCCTAAGACAATGTGTCTGTATCTACACATACGATTCTGTTTTTATGAAACACAATTGAACTAACTTGAACGTGAAATGTTCGTGTATACGGTAAAGACGTCATATGTTATAATGCTGTTGTATGAGCTAGGAAAGGGACATTAAGTACATTTACTATAACAGGTCTTTAGAATAGCTTAGAATGCACACCCGATGCATACCACCCCAGAGTAGCTAGTGTCACAGTAACTTTGAAACCCAGCTTTGACCGCTGATAGAACATGTTTTATTATGTATCCAATTCAATTAGATATAATGAATCTTTAAAACTAAATTCAGTATTCATAATGCAGTTATTGCGAAAAAAAATGTTTGAGATTATATTCAGAATTAGTTCGACGTTTTTTTATCCAGAGAATTTAGTATTTGTTCCAAAATTATAGAGTATATCTTGCAGGAAAAAGACCAATAGTCTAAAATGAATAATCGTATCGGTGGTGTAATGGTTGGAGTGCTCACATCGAGAGCGGTAGATCTTGGGTACGTGTGCTATTGGGTCAAGGTCTATTGAATTATCTATTTTCTGCTTCTCTGCTAAGCAAGCAGATATAAGCAGTAAGGACAAAGATTGATTGCTAGGATATTGTATTCCAGTGGAGCGACATGTATACCCCGGGACTGTTGTTTTAGTAAGCTCATACTCAACAGATCCAATTAATCGTGTTTGTCCAGTACAAAGCAGAACTCACAAATCACTTAATTGAATGTAACGTGTACCCTGCATTATATAATTGAAAACTTGCTCATTTGAATTTAAATAACAATCCCCACTTCCTCGCTCCAAAATGACTTCCTTATCCTTTAATGTAAATATGTCATTAACATCGCAGGAAAATATTGTTTTCTCTTTGCAAATAAACTTAACAACTATCATATTAATTCAATTGTAAAATGGCAATGTAAGAAATTGCTAATGAATATCTATCACATTTCAACTGCACATTGCTTTTATTTTATTTTAATCTATAGTAGACCAGACTATTTACTATATAACACACATATATTATATGCTCCCATTATATTCTCTACCTTTCAGCTCAACCAGTAGTTACAAATGACAACAAATTAACACAGTATGGTGAAGTTGGTAAAAATGTAGATATTAATGTTTATGTATACAGTATACCTAAATATACTACACCAAGGTGGTACATAGGTAACACACCAGTGTCAACATCAACCAAATATGTCATGTCAGAAAAAGCAGCAAGAGTTAATGATACATTCCATGGTAAAGATGTACAACTGGATGGCTACAGTGTTATGCTGACCATCAAAGATTTGATAGAATCTGACTTCAATGTTAGCTATAGAATACAGCTGGTATATGGTGCCAGTCAAACTGTTCAGTATACTATATTGTTGGAATCTGCAAGTACGTATTTAAAATAGGAGATAAATACAATAAAATACACAGAAAATTTCTGCAATAACTTAATAATGTACTAAATGCCAAACTAGTCTAAGGTCAATATGCCTGAGGGAGCAGAACCATTCTTTTAATTATAATAACATTGCTTAGGAACTATAAGAAGTTGATCTAAGAGACCAGGCTTGGGCCCATACTATATTTTATTGAATTACCTGTACCAAGCTAGGAAAGTGAGCAGTCATGTATTTGTTAATTATTTGTGCGTTAGGAGTATCCATTCTGCCTCTCTCTGCGATTTTGCTATATGATTTTTCCGACAGCGTGGTATTTTTTTTTTTAATCTTCATTTGTATTGTCTTGTTATCGCTCATCTTGTATTCATAAAAACGTAGATTAAGAATGCTAAAATGTAAATACTCATTTATTCGAAAACAACTACTACTATGTATCTAATAAAGTACTGCATATATGATGCTCAGTAAGATCTAAAATTAAGGACACACGACACAATTATAGCGGTCTGTTTGATTGCATAGCATTGAACAATTAATGTGTACGTACACGAAATACTCTATCTACAGGTTTTATCTCTCGTACCAAATAATCTTGAATTTGCAAGTGAGAAGAGTTTGAAGATACCAAAGGGGTAATCAGAATCCGTATATCGAAGAAGAACAGAAAATACTGTGGTCAAAGATAAAAAGTACAAATGGACAAACAACGATCTACAAAACATACACATAACACTAAAGATCAAGTAACACGTACCGTACTAAAAACCGGGCATTAATCAAACTCTAATCTAATAAAGATATGTAAATTATAGATGGATGTCTGAATTGCGCTCAATTTTTATCAGTAATTTAAAAAATGAATTTGCATATTAATTAAAAATAATACTCATAAAATACAAAGTAGATGATGTTTAGTAATGTCGAGAATGGAGGAGAAAGAACTCAAAATGATAATTTGTGTGTCTATATAGCACTAAAAGTCCATGCAGGAAGTGTGTTGACGACATGGTATACCTTTTGTTAAACATCTTGAATTTAAAATAAAAAGCCGGAAATCAATAAAAAGTGTAGGACAAATACAAATCTATAGCAAACTTCGTAGGATATATTTGAACTCTTGTTACTTGAAGTACATATTTGTAGTGACATGAACTATTTTAAAACAACATTGAAAGGTCATCGTGGTTGTACTGTAGCTTATACAAGCATATTATGCAGTTATTTTATCTTTAATAGGATCTAAATGTTTTAATTCATGCATGTTTTAACTACATGTG
The DNA here is from genome assembly GCA_002080005.1 of Gigantidas platifrons. Lineage (NCBI taxonomy): Eukaryota > Metazoa > Mollusca > Bivalvia > Mytilida > Modiolidae > Gigantidas > Gigantidas platifrons. The sequence goes on from MJUT01011560.1 coordinate 67,338, forward strand.
AAATCAGTGCCTATCACCACTAACATTGTGAGTTCGAATTCCACTCATAGCGAGTTGTAGTCAATACAAGAATATGTGATAAAGTTTGGAAGTGAATTACAACAGGACGGTGGTTTTCCTCGGGATTCGTCCACCAATAAAGCTGACCTCCGTGATATAGTTGAAATATTGTGGCGCTAAAAACACAAGCCTGCTGATTCAGGTTTGCTTGAGCAATTTAACATTTATAAGATAGAACACAGTGTCATTCGACAACTTGTTTTCTTAATAGAAGTGAAAAATTAGTCAGACTTTAAATTATATATGTTAAGAATTGTGAACCATTTGGGATCTGTTGATCTAAATATTACACTGATATCTAAAGGTAAAACGTCTTACTGTGTCTTGGTTTGAAAACTGGTGTTTTAAATCGGCAATACATTTCTTATTTATATGTGTAAATACAAATACAAAGTGCATAGTAGAGATGGGATGAACCGAGCTCGTTAATTGTTCGTTGAAGACTGCACGGGAGTGTGCATGCGTGGATAGTTTTAATTGTTGGTTTCCATTCATTTTATGAAGGTTTTGTTATCCAATTCACTTGAAATTTGAGAACTAGATTTGCAAACATAAAACTACAAACGTATTAGTAGATGTGGGAAGATCTGAACTCCGTTAATTTGTGATTTGTTCGTAAAGAAATTGTCATGAATTTAATATGTTATTTTATTTATTTTATTTTATTCAACTATTGTGTCAGACTGAGTGTTGAGTAAATTTAGAGTTAAATTTCAGATCGAAACCATAAATTTAAGGTGTAAAACCACTAATTAATTTCTTTAAGGTTTTCTACTAAATTTGTGTTTTTTCGAGCTTACCTGGTCATTTTATCTTAAGTTTAACCTTTCCAAGACCATATATTTTCTGAAACGTACATGATTCCTCTACGTTCTGTCAAAATATCAGGGCATGTTTAAAATCTTGCAGTGAAATGCCATGCTACGGAAAGCACCTACTCTAAAAATAGCTCGGTCATCCCCAAGAAATTCAGTATTTATAGGTCATGCATCAAATCCTCCATAGAGGTATTAAAATACAACTAAGTCCATCAAATTTGGGCTCAAAATAATCCCTATATATTTAACTTCAATTATCAATTTTAATTAGTCCATTCCATTCAGTGGTTTTCACAATACTACAAAGTGAAAGGAACTTTTTTCTCGAAAAGGGACTACTTTCGTATATGTTCCAAGCTCTGATTGGTGAATTAGTGGTTTCACACCTCTACAGATATATCCCACCATATACATGTTACTGCTTTTTACAGTTACAATTACAGGTGAAATAGTTCGGTCATGTAAAGTGTATTACCTATTTTTTTCGTGCCTTTAATTTTCAATAAGTTATTATGGTTTCTCTGTTTCCTATTACTCACATTGAGTTCAAATGAGAATAAAATATCTACTCAATACATTTGTAATAAATACAGTCTTGACGGTAGTTTGTTGTTGTCAGAAAATACATGCATCTATTGTGTTGTCAATTTTGTTTCACACATTTCTTGAAAAATCAGGAATGTTCTGGTTTTGTTTTGGATAATATTTAAGTTATAATAGCGACAACATCGATACCACTAACACTCATGATTCAAATAATATTGGCCTATATATAATAACGAAAGGTGTGTATTGACATTTCGGATTTGGCTCAAAGTAGACTATTGTATCACTATAATAATGTACTAATGCCTTGTATATTATCTAATTTTTAAAACAATGATTGAAGCCATCGGCTCTGTTTAAAAAAAAACTAATAATATACATATGACAGCTTCTGTGTCAGGAATATATTATGTAAAATGTTCACAATCATAGCGTTCTTTATAATAACGCTGTTCGTCCATTTATATGTGAAGGTTGACATAACTCATATGTGGAAAAACTGACCGCCACGATATGGCTGAAATATTGTTGAAAGTGGCGCGTTAAACACCATAGCACAAACAAACAGTAGAATAATGAATACTTTATTACAGTTATACCTAGAATGTAGAATATGTACTTATATTTTGAATATAAACGAACAGGAATTTCTATCCAAAATGTTTCTGACGTATTTACTGTTCATCTTCCTTGTCATATTTCAGCTCCTCCACAAACTCCCGCAAATTTCAGCTTAGTTAGTTCTACTGAAACAAGTATCTTGGTAGAGTGGACTCCAGGCTATAGTGGTGACATCGAACAGACTTTCTATCTAGAGTATCGAGCATATAGAACAGAAACATGGTCATTAAAGGAGATATCAAACAATACAAAACAGTTGAGCAGTCTGACATACGTTCTTTTTGGGTTACAGGATAGCACATTATATGAATTGCAAATGTATTCGAAAAATATATTTAGCAGAAGTTTAAGTACAGATATATACATCATTCAGACAAGAGAAAAACAGGAAAAAGGTATACATCTGATAAGCTATGGTTCATAAATATTTGGATAAGCTGGAGAAACAGACATTACCAACATGAACTTCCTATTAATCAACATCCACTGTATATGCATGCAACAGGCACTACCTATACAATCAACATACATTTATAATACAATCGACAGTCAATGCGTACGCAATCAATATGCATTTTTAAACAATCAACATCAATTGTGTAAACAATAAACCGACGCTACATGTACAAGCAACATGAACTTTATAAACAAGAAACAAGTACTACTTATAATATAATACGATGAATATTATCCATACATTAGCAGATTTGATATGGATAACAAAAAGGGTAAGGGTTACGAGTGGGGACATGGGGGAGGGTTAAGGGTGGAAATAAGTAGAAAGTGTTTAGGTGGGAAAAGGGAGGGAGGTTTAGAAGTGTCGAAAAGGGTTAACAGGAGGAAGGACATTAGTTTCCTTCAAATTCACGATAATTTTTTTAATAGAACGGACTAAGCACACTATATTTCCAGTGGAGATGTTATTATATATCAAGAATCACAAATTGTCATGATTGTTGCTGATGTACGAGGACATCTTATATTTCTTTTTTATTTTCAGTAATCCAAGAGACATGCTCAAGTGGATTGTATGCTGTTATAGGAGGAATGGCTGGTGTTATGACTGTTTTAATCATTATTGTTATCATCTTAGGGACTCTACTCTTTAGGAGAAATAAAGGTAGTATATATACTCCTTTTAATGTGACATACAAGGCCACTTTATTTCTAAGCTTTAGGTAACATGTGATAAATGTAACATACTGTTCCGATTATTGAGTGACAATATCATGTATCCCATCCCCATTCCGCTTCTACAAGTCACAGTTGATATGCTATGCTGTTCTAAATAAATAAATTTGTTAATGAAAGTCGTCAATGAAAAATATTTCAGTGTTATAGCTATTCTGAATTATTTGATCATTACATGATTTCTATGTTTCAACTGATTGTACGTAGATTAGATGCCACTATTAAAACATACAGTATACATTGATTGGTCGGTACCAGGCCACGTCTTTAAATATCAGTACTTAATGACGGATATCATGCATTGGAAAGGAATAGCTTGCACTCTCCCTGCACCAAATATTGCAACTGTTTGCATGCATGTGGGGACTGTGGATGCCACATATTTTTAATAACATATACATTCATTAAATATGTTGTAAGAAAATGCAAATTATACAAAAAACGTTTTATTAAAACTGTAGATGAATATGGAAAAACATAAACATGGCATAAAAGTATAAAATATAAAATATAAAAATGCATTTAATCAATCGACGAGAACAAACTCAGAAATTAAAAATGATCATCACGGAGCCCACCAAATTGGAACTGAACTCATGTTCTTCTTCGACTTCCGGATTCTGATTACCCCTTATCTTCAAACTCGTCATGTGAAACTGTTATTGTAGAAAAAAAAGAGCAAATGTGACACGCGCTTGTCCACCAAAGGCATCAGTCAAAGTTCAGTAAATGCCATCAGCAGAAAGAGTCATCACTTCAGAGGGTTGGGACCGCCACCATGACTGTTATACTGTTATACGGAATATATTTGTCACAAATGACCAAGGAAATGTTACGTTTCTTGTCATCACAATCCGATTCTTTTATCATCCATGACTTGGTATCGGTTTGTCGCCACAGTAACACGACTGGTTCCACTAGTAGAGCAGAATCTGAGCTCATCCCCGTTTTTTTTGTGTTTTAGTGTAGTATTTTGAAGTTCATGATTTGTCTTTTTGGCCTTTTTCTTTTGGCCACTGACTTACGGCTTCCGATTACCTTTACGACAGTACAAATAGATCCGTCGTCATCACAGAGATTGAGAAATGATTAACACAATCATGATGGCGGCAGTAAATGTCGAGGTGAAGTCTCCAATGGGTTTGCAATGGGAGCTACTTGAAACTTGATAAAAAAAAACAACATGAAAAGTATATTATTGGATAGTTTGCCCTACCATATTTATCGGCTTCCACCTACAATTCAGTGGTAATTGATATGTTCCCTGTGACTGACGTTATGTTCGTGTAGTACAACACCATGTTAAATGTGTTGTATTATGCTAACGACAATATATGTGTAAAACGATGTTCGGTTCTAACTCATGTAGTACATGTAATTTCTGTATAGATAATTATTATACTACGCGAAGATGATAATACAAATAAAGTTTTAGTATATAGATTTAATTAACACAACGACGAACGTTATAGTATATAGTTTTAATTAACATAAAATGGTTTTAAAAAAAAAGTAGATTTTTTTCATGTATGAACAAACATTTATAAATTTTATATTTTATGAATATTGTAAAATTTTACACATCATTTTCTTTATTTAACCATTTAATTTTGCAGGTTGGTCAGGTGGAACACGCAATGCAATTTTGAACAGGTAATACATTTATTTTGTAATATATCGAGAAAGAGTGTAAATCATAATTCAGTTGGCATAAAATGACTGTTTTTCTCCGCCAACTTTCTAAGGGGATATCTTTAGTATTTAAAACAAACAAATACTTTATCGCTGACCTTGCATTTCGTCGTCGACCAGAAGAAAAAGGTCAAAGCAATTTCGGACCAAGACAGAAAATGTTAATTACTTTCAATATATCAATTCGAACGGCTCAAATTGACACTTGACATTGAATGACCGTTCAGACCATACTTTAATACACTGACTTTATAATATTAATAGTACTTTATCAAGCATACAATCATACTAAGTGCTGTGATAAACAATAATAACTTGATCAATATATTGACCTATAGGGTTCTTGTTATTCCGCTGTTCTTACAGTTTTCCATGATTTTTTTAAATGTCTTATTAAGGGAATACCATTACAGATACATATATTGGTTTTATTTTAAATTATTAGTCTTTTCTCGATATACCCATTGTTACATACTCATCTCAACTTTTGGAGGGCCGCCGTGTTCTTATGGTAGTGGGATCTACAACTACCTATGCAATCAGTGTCTATCACCACTGATGTTGTGATTTCGAATCTCGATCAGGTCGATGTGTACAACATTATGTGATAAAGTTTGTCGGCGACTTGCGACAGGTTGGTGGTTTCTCCGGGTCCTCCGTTTTCCTCCACAATTAAAACTCATCGCCACTATATACCTGAAATATTGTTGACAGTGGCGTTTAACATCAACAAACAAACACATTTAGATACAAATGTCCTCTGTATATTAAAATCAGTATATACGTTTTAAATTTTCTACATGTCTAGCGGTGGCATACATTTGAAGTTTTCAATCATATTTATAATATTATATTTAAATATAATGTATAATATTATATAGGTTGGATAATACAGGCGAAATGTCTTCTCCAAACCAAACAACCATTGCCATGTACGAAGACATCAAAGAAGGTACGAGTGGTACGAATAATGAAGGTAACAATTACAACATACTTCTTCATATATCGAGAACATTTAGCTAGAATAATATTTGAGGCACCAGCCTGGTATTTATTTCATTATATTCAATAATACAATTCCTACATCTAACATTGCAATGTATATATTTTTTTTCATTTCCGTGTAACCGTGACATATCCATATAACTTGTTTAGCCTAACTAAGTAACTGTATCAATGGCATGTATATATGCGAGTTGCGGGTATAATTTTTGCCTCTTTCTGCGATTTTCCGATTTGATTATGGATCTGTTCTGAAAGTGTCGCATATTTATTCCATTTCATCTGGTAGGTTTTTTAGCAGTATCTTATTATATTCATGTAGACCACCTTCATACAAACCAACAATCGTGATAGGATATTAAAGAAAACAATATTATATGTTAGTCAGTGTTGGAGATAAATATGAAACCAGTTATAATCTCATACACAAGTTTCGCTAAGCAAAGCGGCATGAGTTGGGTAACGTTAGCGTTCTCGCCTCGTTAGATCGAACCGCGGTCGTGTCACTCCAATACTATACAATTGGTATTTACTGATTTCCGCTAAGCACGCAGTTTTAGGAATTAGAGCCAAGACTGGTGGCCTCGAAATCAGGATACGACATGTTTATCAACAGACTGGATGTGCAGTGAGCTAGCGCTATGAACATCCAATTAAACGTGTTCGTCTGGTAAAAAGCTGACTTCTCAACAACATTTCATTCAATTTAATTTGTTCTCGTTACAATATAGCTGAGTATTTTTTTTTTCCATTGGTTGCAAAATAACAATAAATGACTCGTTAAGCAAATATTTTGTTTTTGATGTTTTTATGCAATAATCAGCTTAAAATTAGTGAACTTTTACAAACCATGGTCTAACATGAAGATCGTGATGTTATTCTGTGATTTTGACCTGATAAATCTGTCAATCGTGTAATTTCTGTTACAAACCATATATTCCATGGGTCTTACTTCGGATTAGTTGGTTTAAATAAATTAATTCGTAAGATCCATGGTATATAATACTTACAGTATCCATTGGCGGAGTGTTACAATATCTAGTCGGATACTCAAACAGGAAACACATGATGATCAATGACTGTTACTTAGTATTCAGAATTAGATGTTAGATTATCAAACAATGAAAAATAAAATCAACACATTACGCATAAATAGGTTTCTTCACAAACATACGTGGAGTAATACACATTTCAATACAAATTTCGCTGTAAAAATATTAAAATTACGTTTGTTTGCTATTAGCTCAGACATTTGTTTTGCCGAATTACCTTTATTCCTTTTGACAACCGCTGTAGTAATTCATGATGTGATAGGCGCTTGCATATCCAGAAATTATTATGGGGATGACAATACTAAGTTGAAAAGCTTGTTTCTGATCCTTTTGTCATTATTTAGACAATAAAATATGCTTAAATTAAATCCAGAAAGTAATGGTACTTTCCTCATAAATATTCATCATACTTAAATTAGATTTTGATCACGTGACTGCAGTTTCAAGCTGGATGGAATGCTCCTCAGATTTCTCAAATAACTGCTTATAACACGGAAATGTATTGCTTCCGTCATCTGCTCGATAATTAACGTGTTATTGTTGACTTTCGCAAAGTTTTTCGTCTGCTAAAATACAAATAGTTTTGGTGTTTTCTTTCACATTTTGTCATTTTTTGAACTTGTGTGCTTGCAATCATGATAATTATTTTTATTTATCATGGGAACCTCGAGTTTAGAAGCTTGAAATATAAGGTGTGTGAAAAGTAATTTATCCAGAGTTCAGGAATCCAAATTAATTCCGGCAAGTTGACCACAAAATATTATTCGTTGGTAAATTTGGTGTCGAACTCCACCAATTTCATGTATTTCAGACATTCTACATAGGCTGTTAAGGCCAGTGTAAGTGTTTGACGCCTCGAATTTTCATACACTCCAGGAACCTCAAATATTTCACGGTTGTCATTTATTTTTTATCTCATTTAATTTGGCTTAATTCAAAGTCCAATGTTCAATTCCGGAAATTAACATGCATGCAGTTATAATAATTATCTTCTATATATATCATATAAAAATGCAAACAGTTGAGTTGCCGTCATCTTAGATATGCAAATTAGCAAATCTAATGTCATTTCTGGATATGTTGTCGGTTGAAATGTGGCCCTGACACGGTCTTTATCATAGTACGGAAAATATTTTTATTTTTCCTCTATAAATTCCACCCCTCTCTCTCTGATATTGAAATAAGTGGTGTGTTAGAATATCAACATCTTATTAGTTTTCGCTCTTAAGTCCAATAATGATATATTTTGTATCTTAAGGTGGTACCTAACACTACAGGGAGGTAACTCTATTCTAACGTACCGGGATCAGTGAAGTGTTTTAAATGTTCGCTTCAATTTCAAGCGTTTAGCTGGCACAGATGTACAATATTTACAAAACGGACGCTGTGCTGATGGGACCTAATGATTGTTTTACATTTTTTAGTGTCTCTAATAAATAGTATTAAAATTTACTGATAATATATGGTATAAAAAAATTATAACGATGGGTAGAGATAGATGTCGCCGTGGTTACTTTATGGCAAACAAGACAAAAAACCAACGAACTTCATTTTTCAAAAAATTTAATAGTGAACAGAAAACCACATTTTTTCTAGACCCAAAATTACATGACAACATCCTCTAAACAGAACCATGTACACATAATCTGCTTGATATTGGTTCAAAAATAACAATAGACGAAAATGATATGCATGTCTGCAATGGATGGAACGAGGGTAGACGCGTTGTGGAATTAGATACTAGATATAATCGCAGTGCTCGCTTCCGGTCCATAGAAATCGGGCACAAACTAAATGTCTAAATCAATCCAATGTTTATTCAATTGGCTTCATTTACCTCCCAAAAAAGGAAAATCAAGCATTAACTAGCATTCTTGTCATCTACTGCAATACCTTCGATTTAAATGGGGAGGGTTAAAATGGAAGTGTGTAGAATCCCTTGGTTAAAATCTTTTGCGTTTTTAATATTTGTTAGGTAATATCATAATGCTTCACATACAAATAAATCTAAAAAATTAAACGACAACAAAATTTTGGGGTCAGGTGTTGGGTACCACCTTAAGTTTGGGTTTTCAAGTACTTAATGAAATGGAATATGAAGGACAAGAAACTTCGTATTACTTTGCAAATACATATTTGCTCTTGTATACTCCTGACAACATTCCCATACGTCTGCTTTCTATTTTTTTTTTTTTTTTCAATTTTCAGATCTACAGCGAAGAGGTGGAAATGTGTGAGTATCTAAAAACATCACATTGTTATGCATAACACAATGCTAATTGTAAAGAAATTTCGATGCAAATAT